>CAUYRT010040732.1:0-31617 GCA_963574885.1 Lepilemur ruficaudatus | reverse complement strand
ACAGCAACCTCAAACTCCTGGGCTCAAGCAATCCTTCTGCCTCAGCCTCCCAAGTGGCTGGGACTACAGGCATGTGCCACCATGCCCAGCTAATTTTTTCTATATATTTTTAGTTGGCCAATTAATTTCTTTCTATTTTTAGTAGAGACGGGGTCTCGCTCTTGCTCAGGCTGGTTTCGAACTCCTGACCTTGAGTGATCCGCCTGCCTCGGCCTCCCAGAGTGCTAGGATTACAAGCGTGAGCCACTGCGCCCGGCCTTAGTTTTTCTTATTTTTTGCAGAGACATGGTCTCAATCTATTGCCCAGGCTGGTCTCAAATTCCCAGGCTCAAATGATCCTCCTGCTTAGGCCTCCCAAAGTGCTGGGATTATAGGCGTGAGCCACTGTGCCCAGCCGAATGGTGATTTTTAAATTGTGCTAGGTGCCATGAAGGATTCAGCAAGCACCGTAGCTTTTCTGTTGAAGGTATGCTATGTTAACTTTCAAAAACTTCATTTTCAGCCAGGTGCAGTGGTGCGCACCTGTAGTTCTAGCTACTCAGGAGGCTGAAGGACAGGATCGCTTGAGCCCAGGAGTTCAAAGCTGCTATGAGCTATGATTGTGCCGCCACACTCCAGCCTGGGTGACAGAGTGAGACCCCAACTCTCAAACAAAACAAAATTCTGAATGGCATTTTTGGCATAAAAAAAATAGAAAAGAAAAACAAACAAAAACAAAACAAAAACTCCATTTTTCTTGGTAGGAAGCTGAACAGTTCATGAGGTTGGCTTCCTGCTGCAGTTGGGAAAATAAACAGTTTCTGGTTTTCTTTCCTTTCTCCAAAATGCAGTGTAAACTGTGTGCTGACTTCCCTTCCAAAATAGCTAACATTTCTTAAACAGGCTTTTAAGTGCCAAGCACAGCTCTGAACACTTACAGAGCACTATAAAACGGAGGCCAAGGGAGATCAAATCAGTGGTCCAGGGTTACCCAGGTGGGAAGTGGGGTCTGGCTTTTAGCCAGAAAAGATGTGTAAAGATGTGTCCAGCAGGGATTACTGCCAGGGGTCACTTAGGGGGCCCTGAGAACTTTCATTTTTAGCATCAGTGATTACTGCCACCATCAGGAAGCGACCCCCAAACCTCACACCCCTCCTGCTGGCTGACCCACGTGTCCTGTCACCCCAGCCCCGAGGAAGCTGGGCGGTACCTGGAGACCTACAAGGCCTATGAGCAGAAGCCTGCAGACCTCCTGCTGGAGAAGCTGGAGCAGGACTTTGTCTCCCGGGTGAGGCTGCGTCTCCTCTCTGCTCGGCACCCCTCATCCCTGCCTGGGCCTCCCCCCAACTCCTGGGTGGTTGAGCTTCGGTTCTGATTTCAAGACACATCTATCCATCTGTCGCCTCTTTCCCTCCTCCTCTACCCCAAACTACAGCTAGCGGGGTCTTCCTTAGCACAAACCTGATCCTGCCCTCCCCATCTCAAAACCCTCCCATGGCTCCCCAGTGCCCTGAAAGCCCAGCCTTCCCGCCATGCTCTGCAGGGGCCTATGTGGCTTCCCAACCCCATCCCTGCACTGCCCTTGCATTGTTACCGCACTTCTCCTGGGACTAGCTCCCTCTACTGAGTGCCTGCTCAGTCTTTTTTTTTTTTTTGATACAGGATCTTGCTCTGCTGCCCAGGCTAGAGTGCAGTGGCACGATCATAACTCATTGCAACCTCAAACTCCTGGGCTCAAGCAATCCTCCCGAGTAGCTGGGACTACAAGCATGCGCCACCATGCCTGGTGAATTTTCGTAGATATGGGGTCTCTCTATGTTGCTCAGGCTGGTCTTAAAGTTCTGGCCTCGGCCGGGCGCGGTGGCTCACGCCTGTAATCCTAGCACTCTGGGAGGCCGAGGCAGGTGGATTGCTCAAGGTCAGGAGTTCAAAACCAGCCTGAGCAAGAGCGAGACCCTGTCTCTACTACTAATAGAAAGAAATTAATTGGCCAACAAAATATATATAGAAAAAATTAGCCAGGCATGGTGGTGCATGCCTGTAGTCCCAGCTACTTGGGAGGCTGAGACAGAAGGATCACTTGAGCCCAGGAGTTTGAGGTTGCTGTGAGCTAGGCTAACGCCATGGCACTCTAGCCCGGGCAACAAAGTGAGACTCTGTCTCAAAAAAAAAAAAAAAAAAAAAGTTCTGGCCTCAAGTGATCCTCCTGCCTCCACCTCCCAAAGAGCACTTGCTCATTCTGTTCCCTCTGCCTGATTACCTGCCTAGTTCCATCTTTCACTTCTCAGCTCTGATACTACCTCCTCCAGGAAGCCCTCCCTGATCACCAGGCCAAGCTAACGTCCCCGTTAGGCTCCCACAATCCTGCGGGCTCACCATCCCATCCTAGACCCATCTGGGTCATCGCTGTCTGAAACTGATTTGTCCCGCCACTGGACTGGGAGCCCCAGGAGGGTAGGGCTGCAGCTGTCTTGGTGCCTGTGTCTCCAGTACCACCCAGCACTCGGTGGGCACTCAAAGAATGTTTGCTGAATGAATTGTCAAATTTGGGTTCCAACGAGAGAGTAATGGCAAGGGACCTGCCAGAGGAACATAGCCTGGGCAACATAGCAAGATCCCCGTCTGTACAAATAGCAGAAAAATTAGCTGGGCGTGGTGGCATGCACCTGTAGTCCCAGCTACTCTGGAGGCTGTGGTGGGAGAATTGCTTCAGCCCAGGAGTGGGAGGTTTCAGTGAGCTACGATGATGCCATTGCACTCTAGGCTGAGTGACAGAGCGAGACCTTATCTCAAAAAAAAAAAAAAAAAAAAGGCAGCATTTATATTATCACATGACCAGCACCCTCTTGGCTCGTTGGGGATCAATGTGACATGAGCTTTTAATGAGCTTTTTTTTTTTTTTGAGACACAGTCTCACTCTGTTGCCCGGGCTAGAGTGCCGTGGTGTCAGGCTAGCTCACAGCAACCTCAAACTCCTGGCCTCAAGCGATCCTCCTGCCTCAGCCTCCCGAGTAGCTGGGACTATAGGCATGTACCACCATGCCTGGCTAATTTTTTCTATATATTTTTAGTTGTCAAGCTAATTTCTTTCTATTTTTAGTAGAGATGGGGGTCTCGCTCTTGCTCAGGCTGGTTTCAAACTCCTGACCTTGAGCGATCCTCCCGTCTCGTCCTCCCAGCGTGCTAGGATTACAGGCGAGAGCCACCTCGCATTTATTGAGTGTCTCCTGCATGTGAAGCAGTTTGGGGACACAGCAGTGACCCAGCCCCGCCCTCATGGGCTATCTTGCTCTCCTGTCCTCCCCTAACACACTCCTGCCTCCTCCCCTTGCAGGTGACAGAATGTCTGACCACCGTGAAGTCAGTCAACAAGACGGACAGTCAGACCCTCCTGGCTACGTTCGGAGTAAGGAAATCCCTGTCCCCAGGCATTTCCACCCACTTCTAGGAAGCCCCTCACCCCTTTCCTTCTGTCTCCCTGCCCACCCCTCGGCCCCTTGCTGCCTCTCACAGGCCTCCAGCGCCCCCCAGGAATATCTTAGGCCCCCCATCAGCTGGAGCAGGGAGGCTGTTATAGTCACCCTCCCTGAGCCCTCGCTTCTGTCCCTCAGTCTCTGGAACAGCTCATAGCGGCATCGAGGGAAGATCTGGCCTTGTGCCCCGGCCTGGGACCTCAGAAGGTAAGAGCTCTGGGAATGAACTTGAGGGCTCCGGGGTTGGAGGGAGCCCCGAATGACGAGGACGTGAGATCCCAAAGTTTTAAGGTTTGGAAGGCTCACAACGCCTCTCTTACGGATGGGGAAACTGAGGTATAAGAGCGTAGGGACCAGTCCAACCTCACACAGCCAGTGTGCGATCAAATCCAGAGAGGGCTATTTCTCTCTTAGCCCCCAGACCCCGCTCCAAGCTGGGAGAAAAAGAAGCAAAACCCCACTCTAGATACAGCAAACAAATGGCTCTTTTAATAACTGCTTTCTCATTTCTCTCTCCCACGACTAGGCCCGGAGGCTCTTTGATGTCCTGCATGAGCCCTTCTTGAAAGTGCCCCAGTGACCCAAGGACACCCCTGGTATAATAATAAAGCATTTTTCTGGTCCAGGCTCCTGTTGGGTGTGCTGATGCAGCCGCCGGAGAGGGGTCCCCACCTTCAGCTTTTATTAGTGCCTCAGTTTCCCCGGGAAACACTACACAGGATCCTGCTGCAGCTTCTTCTTCCGCTTCTTCTCCCGTCCTTCTGGGGGAGCCACCTCCCCAGGCTGCAGGTTCAGCAGGGGCTCTGGTGTGTCCTCTGGGGTCACTGTCTCCAGCACCCCGCTTTCCTGACTCCGCTTCTTCCTCTTCTTGGTGGATCCCGGAGCCGCCCGGGCCTCGGGCTCATCCCCACCCGGTGGCTCGGGCTCCACCGTCTCCCTCGACAGGTCTGTCATCTCAGTCCTTGGCTCTGTCATTTGGTGACCTCTCTCTTTCTTCTTCTTCCTCTTGGCGGATGCTGGATCTGCCCGAGGCACAAGGTCACCTGGCATCTCAGGTTCTGTCACCTCTGTCCCCAGCTCCGTCACTGCATTTTGCCTCTTTTCTTTCTTCCTCTTCTTGGTGGAAGGCAGAGCCGCCTCCACGTGAGGCCCAGCGTCATCCGGGAGTTCGCGCTCCATCATGTCCCCCGGGAGCTCCTGAGGTCTCACTTCCGGCTCCACAGCCTCTGTCCCTGGCTCTGTCATTGTGTTCTGCAACTTCTCTTTTTTCCTTTTCTTCACAGGAGGCAGTGAGATGGCCTCCTCCTGCGGCTCCACCTTCACCTGCAGCTGAGACTCAGCTGCCATCCCTTCCCCTGGCTCCATCCCTTTTGTCTCCTTTGGCCTCTTTCTCTTCTTGGTCGGGGACAGCACTGTCTCCTCCAGAGGTTCGGTTTTAATGAGTTCGAGCGCCACCGTCTTTTCTTCTGGCTCAAATGTTTCTGCGCCTTTGTGCTTCTTCTTCTTGGCGGTGCACGGGAGCTGCACTCCCAGAGCCTCGAGCGTCTCAGCTGTGGGCTCCGTCGCCGCAGGCTCTGTCACCTCTGGTTCTTTCAGCGGCTGCTTTTTCTTCTTCCTCTTCTCCACATCTGTTTCTGGGGACCCCGCAGCTTTGTCCACCTCCAGGGCCCCGTGCCCATTCACTGCCTCCCGAGTGACCGCAGCCTCTGGCATCTGCATCTTCTTTTTTCTCTTTCCCGAAGTGGACGACTTCTGTGCCAGGGCTGACCCAGGCCCTGTGACCGGTGGGTTGCCTCCAAAGGCACAGAACCGAGGCTTCAGGCCAGGGGGGATCTGTGGTGGGGGGCTTGCTGCAATGGGGTGCAGAGGGGTTCCGGACAAGGATTCTTGTGGACCCTCAATGATCCTTAGGCAGCCCTGGGGGGCCGGGGCACAGGTGAGTCCACCTCCCGCCTCCACTGAGGGGGCCAGCAGGGTTGTTTCTCCGGTGTGGGGGCCGCCGCTGCTGAGGACCCGGTAGCGGTGCCGCTTGCCTGCCAACTTGCCTTTCACGGTCTGGGAGCCAGAGAGAGGCACGCGCCGCCCGTTGAGGCTGAGGGAAGATAGTGGGAGGGCAGAAGCTTAGATCTTTTTGGTGGGAAGGGGGAAAGGAGGTCAAAAGCGGCATTTTGGGGTTCCTCGGAAATGCTCCACTCAGTTTCCCTCAAGCTCAGCCTCTCGGGTGGGGAGCATTCCCAGGAGACGGTATGGGACCACTCACCAGTCCGGGGCAAAGTCTGCAGGGGCCTGGATAAGCCACAGCTCCGTATCTGGGTCTGTCAGAGCCTCCAAGGAGAAACGAGGGAACTCCGAGGCTGGGGGCGTCGCGGTAAAGTTGGGGGGACAAGAGAACCGAGCAGCACCTGCGAGAGAAGGGGAAACGGGGGGTCTACTGACACTTCCCTGCCGGTCCAATCCTCCAGGGCCTCTATCAGTCCATTCGGTCCCAACCTCGTGAGAGCTCGAATCCCCTCTCCTGGTCTCTCCTCTCTGCCCGCCTGTTGGGGCGTCCCCATCTCCACCGAACTAACCCCTGGGGGCGCCTTTCTATCGGGAGTCCCCTGCCGGGAGTCTTACCCTCTCTCCGTCTGATCTCCGGTTCCCCCCACTGGGAGATACGCTCTCTCCGCAAATATGGTCTCTAGGGCCGCTTCCTTTTCCCCCCAGACTTTCCCGGACGCCCCTGTCCCCTGCCACCAGCTCAGCGTCCGCACCCGATCGACCCGCCCGCTCACCGTTGGACTGCGCCCCCTCCATCCCGGGACCCACGCCCCACGCAGACCCAGCAGCCGAGGCTACGCGGACGCCGCTGCAGACCACGTGGGCCCAAAGGGGTAGGGCCTCATCCGGGAGCGCCCAAGGGTCGCAGGAGCGCGGGGGCCACCGCTCGACGGCTCTTCGTTCTTCGGATAGAACTGGGGGAAATTTCCATTGTGCAGAGCAGACAACAGAGGAGCGACCTTTTCCTGGAAATCTGCTCCGGAAAGCAGCCGATTCTCTGTTTTGTTGGAGCCAGAGCCTCGCCAGGTCGCGACAGGTCTCCCCCACAGCCTTTGGGACATGGTTTGTTCCAACACCGCCTTAAAGGGGCAGCTGCCCCGATAGGACCTAACTCTTAAAGAGACAGGAAGGTCGATTGGTCTGAAATTCTTAAAGAGACAGGTAAGAATTCTGGACAGTAGGGCTGTGGTTTCAGTGTTACGATCTCTTCTGGGGAGGCGCAGATGCCTTGGAAGTTCAGAACTTGAGCAGGAGGGGTGGGAAAAAAGGAGGAATGGGGGTAATCCCTCCCCAAGGGGTGAAGTACCAGCCAGGGGCGGGGCTTCTAGACTCGGAGGGAGCGGGAAACACAGGGGGAGGAACCTGAGGATCCAGGGGCGGAGCCTCGAACCCGGAGCGAGACACGCGTGGGGCGGTGCGGGCTAAGGGGCGGCGCGTGCGGCTTAAGCGAGACTTGTAGATGCCTTCGAGGGTTTAGTCTAGTGCGTGGGAAACATTCCTGATGGCTTTGAGGAAGGCAGAGGGGGTAGAAGGCCTGATCGGCAACCCCTCCCTGCCCCAGGGCGCGTGTAAACAGCGGCACGTGGACGCAGATTTGGGAGACGCGCCCACGTTTCTTCCCACCGGGACCGCACCGCGTGGGGCGGCAGTTGGAGCCGCGGGACGGCGGCTAGACAGGGTGACCCGACTGCATTCCTGGCCGGTGTGTCAGCGCCGGTTCCCGCCCCCTCTGCCGAGATTTCGGATCCGACTCCAGAATTGGGGCACCCACCTTTTCCCCAGCAGGGAGAGGCTTTCTAGAGCACAGGGAGGGTCAAGGGGACGGGAAACATTTCCTCCGCCCGAGATCACTAGACTGTTCCCCGCGCGTGGGCGAGAGACACCCGCGTGCCGCCCCTGCGGGCTCCAGGACTACAATTCCCAGAGGAGCCGAGGAAGGGAGGTGCCAGAGAGCGGTCGCGGACGCTGCTGGAGATTGTAGTCCAGCCTCCAACTTTGGGCTCCGTTGCTGAGAATCCTGTAAAGATCCAACCCCACCCCCTTACCGCCCTTTACCGACGGGGACACTGATACTTAGACACCCGAGGGGATATTGATTCAGCAAGGCTCTCTTCTCGCCTTAGGGGCTGGGTATGTGACTTTTCCCCAGCCTCCAATCTTCTGCCCCTTTGGTAACGTCCAAATGTTCACTCGGGAAAGGGGAAACTGAGCCTGAGATAGGGGGCAAGAGCTCAGAAGTCCGTGTCTTGCGGCCACAGCGCGGTGGGAGTGTCGGCTTTTCTGTATCTCCCTGGCCTGGCCAGGTCGCTTGCAGCTTCCGGGCCTTACCCTTTCTGTCTGTGAAATGGACTCCAGGTGAATCCAAAGGGGAACATCTCAGACTGCGTCCTGGCCCTCCGGGACTACAAGTCCCAAGGTGCTCGAGGCGGCCTCGGCTCCCCCTCCCCTCCGGGACCCGCCTCCCTCCAGTCCGAGTCACGTCGTCTAACCTGTTCCCGGCGCCTGCCCCGCCCCGTCCTCCGCTCCCCGCAGCCGGAGCTGGAGCTGGAGGAAGCCCCCTGGTGCCAGGATCTGCCCCGGATCCGTGAGTTACACCTCCCCTGGGGTCCAGAGGCCCTTGAAGAGCCCGACAGTCGTGTTCCTGGGAGGACTGGGAGGGGACTTGAACGCCAGGTTCCAGGGCGGAATTTGGGGTGCGCAGACGCCTGGGTCCCTGGAAGGAGAGAACTCGGATGCTTGATTTACTGGGCGGAAGGAAAGGGAGCTCGGATGCCAGAGTTCTTGGAATGGAGGGCTTGGACCCCTTGGTCCGGGGGAGACGTTGTAGCTGGGATTCCTGAGTCCCTCGAACTGGGGGCTCTGGGAAGCCTGAATCACTGGGTAGTATTTGGGTCTTGGATCCTCGAGTCTTGGGCAGAAGTGGGAGGCTCCGACTGCTGGGGCTCAGGAATGGGTGACCACCCCTACGGCCTTCCAGCTGCCTTCTGGACCGAACCTCTAGGAGGTCTCTGAGCAGAATTAGGGGTGGGGCAGGGATACTGGAGGCTGAGTCGCTGAAATGGAGCGGGACAAGTACCCAGGGTTCCCCTGGAAGCTGTGTCCCGGCTCTCCCCCAACTATGAGGCTCTGGGATGGGGGCAGGGGAGGAGAGAAAACCGGGGCATCTCTCCAACCTCCTCTGTGCCGCTGAGCGAACCCCAACATGTCATTAACCCGGGCGTCAGACCTGCCTAACCAGAGAAGGGACATCCGCCCCAGGGCGCCCCCTGGCGGAGGCGGGACCTCCTATTGCCCCGTGGAGGTGGGAAATATATGGGGTTTGGAGAGGTCCTTCTAGAACCCAAGGCAGAAGTCCAGAATGCGGAGTTGGATTCTGGGAGACTTGCATGGCCGGGCAAGTATGTATTACACAGAGAGAAAGGGTAAACTGAGGCCAAGAGATCACACAGGCAGGAGAGCTGGGGGTCAGGATTTGGCCTCCGCCTTCCTATGTAGCTGTATGGGGGACGGGATTTCATCCACTCCCACCAGATTTTCTGACTAACCTTCTCCCTCCCAGGGCTCCTTGCCCTGACCCCGAGGTGAGAAATGTCACCTCCACTGTCATCAGTCTGACCTGAGGTATTGTGGGAGATAAGGGAGGGACAGAGGCTAATTCTGGAGGTGCCTGTCCTTGAGGCCGGGGGAGGGCAGGGCCAGGCTCCTCCCTCTGCCTATCTCCCCTTTCCCCCCACCCCCATGTGTCATCGGGAGGATTAAAAACAGAATGGGGGAGGCGGGGGCATCTGATGGGAGAGGGGTGTTTCCCAGTGTCTGGGCTTGAAGGGCATTTGGTGATAGCCTGAAATGAAATTAAAAATAATCACCGAGATTGCGACGACAGGGCTCACGGCGTGGCAGGTAGAGAGGATAGTTCCCACTGTCTACAGAAGTCTCAGGGGACTCCCAGACATCTCACAGCGAATGAGATTTGCTGAACCCAGGGAAGGACTTCTCCCTACTAGTAGGGAAACTGAGGCTGGCCACTGCCCACACCCTGGGCTTTTGCCAGCTTCTGTCTGGAATCTTCCAGAGTTCTCCAGCCCCTGTCCCTAAGTCACTGAGGACTGGCCAGAACTCAGCAATGTACAGGGAGAATTTAGGACTCTGAGATCCCAGGGCTCAGGAAGTTGAGATCCGGGACATCAAAGCTCAGAGCTTTTAGAATCTCTGAAAGGGTGGAAAGGGGCCCTTTTGGGGGGAAAAATTACTTTTAAGTTTTGAGTCCTCCCTTTGTGCCAGATCCTGTTTTATCTTAATGAACAGCCAAGGAAGGCTGGTACTTAAGAATCCTGTGTACGTAAATTTTATGTCGTGGACTGCATTGTTCTAAACACTGCACATAAATTATGTTACTCAGTCCTCACACCCCTTTGAGGTGAAGGTGTTAATTCCCTCTTATACACTTGAGGAAACTGGGACACGGAGTAGCTAAATAACTAGCCCAAGGTAGAGGATTAGACAGGGGAAGGCACTAGCACATTTCACGTGCGTCCAAGAGGAGGAAACCAAGTCCCAGAGAGGGTGGAGTGTCCTCTAGCCTCAGTCTGTCCCGACGGGGCTGTAGGATGCCAACCTGGGTGTTCCGAGCCCAGCCTGGCGCTGTGACCCGGTTCCTACTGAGGATGACTCCTCCAGGAAGCCCGCGGCGTCTTTAACCCCAAAGAAGGTGGCTGGGGTGCAGAGGCGGCCAGGGAAGGAGAGGAGCCCAGGGCAGGTTACCTGGAGTGGACGGGCCCGAGGGAGGGGAAAACTGGGGTTGGAGGGAGCCCAGGGGGAGAGGAGCCGGGGGTGGAGGGCAAGGGCAGAGGCCTGGGAACACAGACACCGCCCGCGCCACCCCCGCGCCCCGCCCTCGCACCCCGCCCGGTCCCGCTTCCCTGCCGCGGGAGGTGCGGCACCTGCCCGGGCCCGCCGCGCATTCCCCTGGCCTGAGCTCAGGCGCTGTCCGCCCGCCCGGGTGGGGTCGGGCCGTGACCTGGGCGCCCCCTGGCGGCCCTGACACCCCCACCGCCCGCACCAGACCCCGGGATACCCACACCCAGGGCTGGCATTTCCTTCGAGCCAGAGGATGTCAGCGTGGAATCTGGGAGTCATGAAATCCCCAAGAACCGCTTACTGCCGGAATGCTGGCACTGCGGGCTGCGTAGATGCGTTCATTTTTATGCTTTAACAGACACTTGCAAAGTGTTTCCTGTGTATCTCAGATTTTAAAAGCCCCAAGTTTCATTCCTGTCATCTCGTCTCTACTTTCCCAGGCCTCAGTTCTCAGAGCCCTGAATTCCTCCTGCACGTTTTGACCAGGTGGATCTTCACAATAGTCCTGTGAGCTGAACTGTCATTTATCCCCATTTTACAGATCAGGAAACTGAGGCACTCTCATCAGGGTGGTGCTGCCAGATTTAAATCCTTGGAGTTGGCCTCCATACTTGTGCTTTTATACCATCCATCTAGACGTCTAATCCATCTAGACGTGTAATCCTGGGACAGATACAACCTGGAAGGCAGAATTCTGGGCTACCCAAGTTGGAGAATTCTAGAATGTTCCAAAACTAAAAGCTCAGACTCATAACTTTCCAACACTTGACTCTCCAGCTGAGGGGTTGAGATCCTGTAGAACTTTAATTACAGTCTCAAGGTCCTTATGGTATCAGAATCTAGGGCTCAGAGATTGAAGGGGCCTCTAGGAATAGCTGGTTTGCCTTCTCCTTTCACCGCTGGGGAAACTGAGGCCCAAGGAGTGGAGGGGACTCATCGACCAAGGTCACACACTCCCAGTACACCCAAATGAGCCACCAGTCTCAACAAGTTCTGTTCCCTCTACTTCCCAGACAGAGGCTGGTCCCAGCGTGCCCCAGCCCGCCCCCACGGCCCACGCCTGTGCCGCCAAAGCTAAGCGGTTGGTGCAACAGGGAGGTGGCAGAGCTGGCGGGCGTGGTGGCTGCCATGGGGTTGGGGATAGTGCCGGCCTGACTGGTTTCTGGTAGCCTCGTTCCCTCCCACTGAGCCAGTGACCACAGCTGCCCATCCGCCCCTGGCCACCTCCCTGTTCCTCCTGCTAACAATGGCTTAGTGTGAGCCAGGTCTCCACTGGATGGGGACTCCTGGGAGAGGAAGCTGAGCAGTCACTCCCCTCTGGGATCCCTCCCGGCTGGTGGAGATGACCCAGAGGAACAAGTTAGATCCGGGTGTGAAACCCAGTACTCCCAACTTCTTGGAGGGTGACGAACACATGTTTCTGAGCTCTACTGACTCACCTGCTAGCATGGGTTTTCCCATCAAATGAAGCATTGAGTGCACAGCGCTCGGCACAATTCTAGAAGGCAGTGGCCCCTCAATTAATGGTTATTGTTTTATTACATTATACCCCAAGCAATAGGCATGGATGGGTTCTGGCACTCAGTAGCCAGCACAATTACTATTTTTAAAAAATATCCCCAGCATCTAGCTCAGTGCCTCCTGGTCCCTAGTAGGGACCATCCAGTAATTGATGGTCATTATTTCATCCTATGTTCCTTGGTACATAGTAGGCGATCAATAGATAATTGTTGAGGGAATGATTCAAGTCTTGTTAGGGTGGAGACAAAGAGATGGACAAGGAGTCACGTAAAGACAGTGAGTTGTCTGGAACCTTCTAGAACGGGTTGGGACTTATAGGTGGCATATGGACTGGGCTTTGAAGGAGTTGGCATTTCCCGGCTGGGGAAATGGAAGGAACAGAGTAAAGGGGCTGTCCTGCTCCTGGGGGAGGGAGCCGTTCCCTGAGGGCGGGGTCTAGAGGAGCGGGGTCTTACCCGGCTCCTTCCCCACCCTGCAGGCGCCTGGTCCAGCTGGCACCATGGACAGCGAGGCATTTCAGAATGCACGGGACCTTTTGGACCTGAACTTCCAGTGTGAGCTGGGGTAGGGGGCGGGCCCTCGGGGAGGTGGGCAGAGGCGGGCCCCCGCCGGGAGCTGGGGTCCTTACCGTCACTCCCGCCCCACCCAGCGCTGGCCATGAAGCACATGGAGCACATGAAGCAGATGGAGCTGGACACGGCGGCAGCCAAGGTGGATGAACTGACCAAGCAGCTGGAGTCGCTGTGGTCAGACTCGCCGGCCCCTCCTAGCCCACAGGCCGGAGCCTCTTCCAGGGTGAGCCTGGTCCCCACCCTGACCTCCAAAGCCAGCTTTTCTCCACACCTCAGGCCAGTGGCCTGGACTTCAGGCAAGGCTGCCCCATATGGTTGAGCAGGTTGTGGCCTATTCAAGGTCCCCTGACAGAGGCGACCAGCGGAAGTGTACATCTAACAAGACCCTCAGAAGGAAAGGGGCCTTTCCTAAGTCACAGAAAGGCGACATACAGTAATGGACTAGATTCATCCTAATTTTGGAGTCTGTCCCCAGCCCTCCTCACCTGGGCTTTCTGTGCCTGAATTTCCACTGCTAGTCCAAGTCCTCTGGGTTGACCTTCAATTACTTCTTTTGTCACCCCCCACCCCCGGCCACCGACCCCTCCGCTAATGTCTCCTTTGACCCCTCAACGTGTCCTGGCTTCCCCACAGCTGTCGCGGTACAGCTCCAGCCCGGTCCCGGAGCCCATGGGCAGCCGAGGGTCCCCCCGGAAGGCAGCCACCGATGGCACGGACACCTCATTCCCACGCTCGGAGAGTGCCCCGGCCCTGCATCCCTACAGCCCGTTGTCCCCCAAGGGCCGGCCGTCGTCTCCCCGCACGCCGCTCTACCTGCAGCCTGACGCCTACAGCAGCCTGGACCGCGCGCCTTCGCCGCGGCCCCGCGCCTTCGACGGCGCAAGCGGCTCCCTCGGCCGCGCGCCCTCCCCGCGGCCAGGCCCGCTTCGCCAGCAGGGTCCCCCCACGCCCTTCGACTTCCTGGGGCGCGCCGGCTCCCCGCGTGGCAGCCCTCTGGCCGAGGGGCCCCAGGCCTTCTTCCCCGAGCGCGGGCCTTCCCCGCGCCCACCTGCCACTGCCTATGAGGCGCAGTCCGCCTTTGGGAGCCCCCTGCTGGGCGCGGGCGGAAGCGCCTTTGCCCCGCCTCTGCGCGCACAAGGTGAACCAGGGGGCCGAACTCGGGGCGCAGAAGCGGGAGGGGCCCCCTGGTTCCCATCTTCACTGGAAACGTCTCCCTAGACGACCTGACGCTGCGCCGGCGGCCCCCCAAAGCCTGGAATGAGTCTGACCTAGACGTGGCGTACGAGAAAAAGTCTTCGCAGAGCTATGAACGTGAGTGATGGAAGCGGCGGGGCGGGGTGCGGGGTGAAGGAGGGGGATGGGGGGCCCAGAGGACAGGCGACCCCCAGACCCTAAGGATTCTCGCCTCGCAGGCCTGGACGTCTTCGCGCGGCCTGCCTCGCCGGGCCTGCAGCTGTTGCCCTGGAGGGAGAGCAGCCTGGACGGGCTGGGAGCCACCGGCAAGGTGAGGGGCAAAGACTCCGGGCAAGCGGTGGATGGGCAAGGTCGGGAATTGGGGTCAGGGCCAGTCTCACCCCGCTCCCTAGCTGTGCCCACAGTCTCCGTGCCTGTCCCACGCTCTTCCTTCAATACGCTGCACCCCACCCCTTCCTGGACGTTTCCTCTCCCTCACCCCCTGGGCTTCCCTCGCCTCCTCCTTCCCTTCCTGCCTTTCGCCCTTACCTCTCCCACTGGAGCCCCTTCTCCCTTCGCTCCTCCCAGGACAACCTCACCAGCGCCACCCTGCCGCGCAATTACAAGGTGTCCCCTCTGGCCAACGACAGGCGTTCCGATGTGGGCAGCTACCGCCGTTCGCTGGGCTCGGCGGGGCCGTCGGGCACCCTGCCCCGGAGCTGGCAGCCCGTCAGTCGTATCCCCATGCCTCCTTCCAGCCCCCAGCCCCGCAGCGCCCCGCGCCAGCGCCCCATCCCCCTCAGCATGATATTCAAGCTGCAGAACGCCTTCTGGGAGCATGGGGCCAGCAGGGCCATGTTCCCTGGGTCCCCCGTCTTCACCCGAGCACCCCCGCCTAAGCTGCCTCCCCAGCCCCAGCCGCCCCCTCAGCCCCAGCCCCAGCCCCAGCCACAGCCACAGCCCCAGCTGCACCCACAGCCACAGCCACAGCCCCAACCCCAACCCCCTACCCCAGCCCCGCAGCCTCCCCAACAGACATGGGCCCCTGTGAATGAAGGTGAGTGAGCAGCGGGGACCCCAGAAGGCTGGGTGAAGGGAGCGCACATGGCAGGGGACCGGACATTGTATTGTCCCTGCAGAGAACTAGGCCAGCTGAGCTGGGGAATGTGCTCGGGAGCCGGGGATAGCACAATGGTTAAGCATGGACTCTGGAGCCGGACTGCCTGGTTTTACACTGTGGGACCTTGGGCAAGTCACTTAACCTCTCGGAGCCTCCGCGTCATTGGGCAAATAATGATAGAATCTATCTTCTTATTAGGATATGGTATTGAATTCACAGAAAGACCTTAAAAAGTGCCTAATGCATAGTGAGCTCTCAATAGCTATCACATTAGTTATAATAATTATTAATATTTTTTGATGTGAGATCAGTGGAGTTAAGCAGAGTGGGCTTGAGACTCTTCACACTGCTGACTTGCTGTGTGGCTGAGGGTAATAACCTAACCTGCCTGCGTCTCTGTTTTCCCATCTGTGACGAGAGATTAATAACATCTCCCTTCCAGGACTGCGCTGGGGAGTCAATGAAATGATACATAGAGTAATCAGATTATTTCCAGCTGCTGTAGAAGCACTGCTAGACAGAGAGACGAGACCATTAAACGCCAGAATTCTACTCCGGGCAGGAGTTTTCTGCATGAGGTGTTAGGGAAGGAAATTCTTAGGATCTTCAAAAGTCAAGTCTATGGTGGGTTGGAGGAGTGCAGATTCTAGAGTTAGAACTGAGTTCAGATCCCAACGATGTGGCTTTGGGTAACTGACGTGTCCTCTCTGAGACTCAGTTTCCTCCTCCATAAAACAGAGATGGTAGCCCGTCTGCCTCCCAAGGTAGCGGGGAGAAGTCAGCGCGACCGGCAGGTAAAGCACCAGGCACATGTTAATTGCACATATGGGAGGTGTCATAATTGCATGTTCTTCCCAGCCCAGGGACAGTGTAGTGCACAGAGGGCAAGGAACTTCCCTGAGGTCGCACAGCAAATCAGGTGCTGGTTGTAGGTCCCGGAAGTTATGGGGAGGGTGCGTCTTGGGGGTCTCTTGGGGACCCACCTTCTGATGGGGCTCGTTCTTGTTAGGCACCCCCAAGCCCCCTGCCGAGCTGGAGCCTGAACCGGAGATAGAGGGGCTGCTGGCACCAGTGCTGGAGGCCGGTGACACAGATGAAGGCACTGTCACTCGGCCCCTCAGCCCCACAAGGCTGCAGCCAGCCCTGCCACCTGAGGCGCAGTCGGTGCCCGAGCTGGAGGAGGTGGCACGGGTGCTGGCAGAGATTCCTCGGCCCCTCAAACGCAGGGGCTCCATGGAGCAGAGCCCCGCCGTGGCCCTGCCCCCCACCCACAAGAAACAGTACCAGCAGATCATCAGCCGCCTCTTCCATCGTCACGGCGGGCCAGGGCCTGGGGGCCCCGAACCAGAGCTGTGCGCCATCACTGAGGGGTCTGAGGCCAGGGCAGGGCCCCCCGCTCCTGCCCCCCCAGCTCCCATCCCAACCCCGGCTCCACCCCAGAGCAGCCCACCAGAGCAGCTTCAGAGCGTGGTAAGTAATATATAGGAGGAAAGTGGGGTTCGTTTGCTAGCATATGGCAAAGAGCCCCCAAATATAGTGGCTTAAATGAGTTAGAAGTTTTCTTCTCTTTTGAGTAGCAGTCCAGGGCTGGTAGGCAGCTCAGTGGAGCGAGGACTCCTCTCCATCTGCCTGGGGCTCTGCCATCCACTGGGGCTTGGCCTGCCCTCCTGGTCCAAGGTGGCTCTCGCCAAGTCTGCCTTCCAGGCAGGAGAGGAGGAGGAACAAAAGAAAGTGCCCCTTCCCTTTGGGGGCAGAACCTGGAAATTGCACACCTCACTTTGCCCCATCCCACTAGCCAGGAGCCCAGCCGCAAGGGAGGCTGGGAAATGTAGTCTTTAACCCAGGGAGAGCTGCATGACAGCGTGTGTGGAGGGACATCCAGGGGTCGTGGCCACATGGAGACTTTCTCTGCTCTTCTCTGCAATAACCTGCACCTGCGCCCCGCCCCTCACTCCTTCAGCAATGTCACAGTGTTACATCTGGAAGTGACTAAGTCTTGGCAAAACACTGGGTTTTTTTCTGGGACCAGGAAAGCCTGCCCGAATCAAAGCAGGCACCCTCCTTCTCTGCACCTGGGGCCCATGCAGTCTCTTATTTCTGCTTTTTCTGGAGATTTGTTCCCTTCTCTTACAAAAAGCAAGTCTCTGGCCCCTGAGGCTGTGAGTGTCATGGTTAAGTGTCCCCACTGCAGAGTTAGGCTTGCTCGGGTTTGTTCGAATCCCAGCTCCATGCCACTTATCAGCTGTGCAACCTTGGGCAAGATACTTAGCCTCTCTGGGCCTCAGTTTCCTCATCTGTAAAATGGGGGGTAAAAATAACAGTACCCACCTCACGGGGTTGCTGTGAAGATGAAATGTATTAACGTAGTGCTTAGAATAGTGCCTGGCACATAGCTGTTAACTATTTTATTGTTGTTATTATTGGACCAGAGAATGGTCACCTGCTGATCTTGGTCCCTGCATCGTGGCTGGGGGCAGGGTTGTAGTCACATGGAACTGTCGTGAACACTCAGCATGGGTAGACAGAGGGAGGAGAACAATTTCCACAGAAGTGGGGGCCACGCAGACACCCCAAATGCCCATTTCTAGACCCTTCTAAGGGTAGAGCCAGGGAATGTTGAGGCTCAGGGTCTTGAAAGCAAGAAGGAAAGAATGACAACATCTTGAAATGGTAGAGTTGTCTCTGTAGAATTACAAAGTCTTACTCTGTCTTTGTAGAATTACAAAGTCCTGGCCACAGAGAAACTTGGAAAAAAAGAAATCGCAGAATTCAAGAATTAAACCCTGGTATCACAATCTCAGAATAGTAAAACTTTAAAATTCTAGAGCACAAAAGGTTTAAAGAACAGGATCTTAGAATGATAAAATTAGTATCATGGATTCTGATTATTACTGATTCTTAAAGTCACAAAAGCTGGAAATTAAAGACACTCATAATTTCAATTATAAAATCACAAATTAGTGCACTAATATGTTGTAATACAGAATATTTTAAATTAACATGAAAGGAACACACAAACACCATGGAAAACTTAGGGGAAATAATTAAAAATAGAATGAATGGGACAAGATCACAGCACTCGTAGAGAACCACGATTAACATTTTGAGGATGTCCTGCCAGTCTTTTGGAATGAAATTTTAATGATAAAACATTGAAGTTCTCAATCAGAGAACCTCCTGGGCCCTCAGCAATTTGAAATAGTGCAACTTAGCATTTCTGCAATCACAACACGTGGCAAACCTGAAATAACCGAGCATTAGAGGGTTCTGGATTCAGTGGCTCTTGGGACCTCTGAATTTCAGAATCTTGAAATCACTGAAACTCCGGAGACAGCAAAAGACCAGAATAACAAATGCTGCGTAATCACACACTCAGAATAAATGAATCTTGGAGGAGGAAAATTAAAACTAAGGAAGCACAAGCGATAAATGATAAATACGCAAATTCCAAACATCTGAATTAACACCTGGTGACATTTTGTCACGTGTGCTTCATAGCATTTTTTTATATAAAAGAAATGAGATTGTGTATGAATTGAACAACTCGCTTCCAAAATCGTTGCCTTGCAGATGTAGAATTACTTTGCCACCAACTCAATGGCCTCCCAGCTTTTTCTCAGGTTTCAGGGCCCAAGATTGCAAAATCACAGGGTTCCCTGATAGTTGTAGGGAACCAGGGTGCTCTGGAGAACTGAGGCGTCCCCACCCCTCCCGACTGCGGGGGTCTCTGGAACTCCCTGGGTGTGGATCCCAACCCTACCCTGTTTAGATGGGTGACCCGGAGCGGCTGTCCCTAAGCTTGTGTTTCCCCCACTGGGTCATGGGTATGCTAACAAGCCCTCCAAGTGGCTGAAATCCTCGTCCTGTACCCCAGGAGATGCGCTCGGTGCTGCGGAAAGCGGGGTCCCCACGCAAGGCCCGCCGCGCGCGCCTCAACCCGCTTGTGCTGCTGCTGGACGCCGCCTTGACCGGGGAGCTGGAGGTGGTGCAGCAGGCCGTGAAGGAGGTGAGGACAGCTGAGCTGGAGGCGGGCAGGGCGGAGGGGACGGGGCGACCACCGTGGGACTGAGTCTTCCCCTCCCCCGGCCCCACGCAGATGAACGACCCGAGCCAGCCCAACGAGGAGGGCATCACCGCCCTGCACAACGCCATCTGCGGCGCCAACTACCCCATCGTGGACTTCCTCATCGCCGCGGGCGCCAATGTCAACTCCCCCGACAGCCACGGCTGGTGAGCCCTGACCCCCGATGGCGCCGTGGGCTGGCTCCCCCGTGGGCGGACGCGCGGCCTCTCACGCATCCCTCCCACGCCTAGGACCCCGTTGCACTGCGCGGCGTCGTGCAACGACACGGCCATCTGCATGGCGCTGGTGCAGCACGGCGCCGCAATCTTCGCCACCACGCTCAGTGATGGTGCCACCGCCATCGAGAAGTGCGACCCCTACCGCGAGGGTTACGCCGACTGCGCCACCTACCTGGCAGGTGCGAGGCGGGGCTGGGGCTTCTGGGTGGGTGGATTGGACCGCCCACGTGCGGGTGCGGGGTGGGGGTGGGGGGAGGGCAGACTGCCCCCCAACAGGGCAAGGAGGACGAGGGGGCTGTATCAACCACGTGGCAGGATTGCGGAGGAGGGAGGCGGTGGGATTGGTCACCTGCTGAGGTGGGGGACTGTGCCCCCTTGAGGAAGAGAGGGGACATAGAGGATGTGCCCTTCAAGCTAGACACCTTCGGGGAGGAGAGTGGTCGTGGGGGTGGGGAGCTGGACTTTCCAACTATGCCATCCACCTGGCGCAGGGCTGGGCACGTGGTTTTGCCACTTATGGGAGAGATTAGTACACACCTGGCAGGTGGGCAGGCCATGGCTGTTGGGAAGGGTCTTGGGGCCTGTTCCACTTGCAATAAGACATGAGGCCGCAGATGTGTCTCCAGGGTGCAGGCTACGCCACGTGGTTCCCGGAAGGGACGGGCAAGGTAGGCTGTACTATGGGGATTGGACATAGGATCTCTCCTACGTACCTGGATCGGCAAGTTGGGTCTGGGTTTGAGTTAGGGAACTCATAGAGTTGGCGTGAGGCAGGTCCTAGGACCTGGGGTGAGACGCAGGGTCACACATCTGAAAGGTGATCCTAGTGGGGCTACCCGACAGTGGCTGTGCCCCGTCTGGCAGAACGTGGGTGGGAGGAACCCGGCTCCC
Organism: Lepilemur ruficaudatus; assembly: GCA_963574885.1. Classification (NCBI taxonomy): domain Eukaryota; kingdom Metazoa; phylum Chordata; class Mammalia; order Primates; family Lepilemuridae; genus Lepilemur; species Lepilemur ruficaudatus. Next base: position 11,689 of record CAUYRT010040732.1, on the reverse strand, counting down.
CCTTTAGGGGGAACAGGGGCCCACCGAGCGGGGAAAGACTGTACCTCTAGGGGTAACAGAGGGATTTGACAATGTACAATTAGGGAATAGGGGCCTTTGACCCTGCCTCGGCAGTAAGTGACCCAGCTTGATGCACTGCGTGTCCTCGAAAGTTACAGACTGCCAGTCAGGTGGGCATCCGACTCCAGCTCTGGCCCCCACCCCCACACATGGGCGCAGGTAACTTTTCAGGTGGCTCATCCTCCCGCTGGGGCAGGTGCCACATTCAGGCCTCGGTCCCTGTCCCCAGCGTGGCCACCTGTGTCCCTGGGCCCTCTGGGCTTGGTTCTCACAATCCCGGCCGTGGCATTTTTCAGATGTGGAGCAGAGTATGGGGCTGATGCACAACGGGACGGTGTACGCTCTCTGGGACTACAGCGCGGAGTTCGGGGACGAGCTGTCTTTCCGCGAGGGCGAGTCGGTCACCGTGCTGCGGAGGGACGGGCCAGAGGAGACCGACTGGTGGTGGGCTGCGCTGCATGGCCAGGAGGGCTACGTGCCGCGTAACTACTTCGGGGTGAGCCTGGGGGAGGTATCGTGGGGACCTCCTGACCTTCCTCTGGGGAAGAGGGTGATTCCATAGGAACAAGAGGCGGGCGAGAGGGACAGACCATTATATTGGGGGGAGGGTCAGAAAAGCCCATTGGGGAGGAAAGGAAAAGTCCATTACAGAAGAGAGGGGAAGGGTGGGCCCCTTATAGTTGGGGGAGTAGGTGATGAAGAGCCCTTTCCAGAGCGGGCACTTTGGGGGTGCTCTCCAGTACTGCTTACTGGTTATTTGGTTCATGCTCAAATATTTTCATCATTCCTGATTGGTATTGATGGGGAGGTTAAAGAATTATCCATTTTAGGCCACCGGGTGGCTCACATCTGTAATCTCAGTACTTTGGGAGGCCGAGCTGCGAGGATCACTTGAGACTAGGAGTTCAAGACCAGCCTGGGCAATATAGTGAGACCCCTGTCTCTAAAAAATAAAAATAACAGTAATCCATTTTAGCAAGAGAGCAATGAAGAGTCTCATCTTAGTGATGGGGAAAGTTAAGGAATTGTATGTCACAGGCATGGTGGAGAGGAAGCTTTTATTACATTGCATGGGGCAGGGTGAGGAAAAATCTGTTAATAAAATTATAGTAGAACCAAGGAAGATTCTACTAGGGCTGGGGGAAGAGGCCAGGAAGATTCCATTATATTTCTAGGAGAGAAGATTTTTTTTTAATTTGGGGATGGAGGAAGGTGGGACCCAAGCGGACAGCCATGGTGTTAGAGACAGGTGGCCATCTGCTATATGTCAGTATGGGAGACTCAATGTCCCATTTCAGGCCGGGTGCGGTAGCTCACGCCTGTAATCCTAGCACTCTGGGAGGCCGAGGTAGGAGGATCGCTCAAGGTCAGGAGTTGGAAACCAGCCTGAGCAGGAGCAAGACCCCATCTCTACTAAAAATAGAAAGAAATTAATTGGCCAACTAAAAATATATAGAAAAAATTAGCCGGGCATGGTGGCGCGTGCCTGTAGTCCCAGCTACTCGAGAGGCTAAGGCAGGAGGATCGCTTGAGCCCAGGAGTTTGAGGTTGCTGTGAGCTAGGCTGACGCCACGACACTCTAGCCCGGGTGACAGAGTGAGACTCTGTCTCAAAAAAAAAAAAAAAAAAAAAATCCCATTTTATCAATGGAGGCTTCTGATTGGAAAGGTTCTTGGAGGTGACAGAAGACTCGGGGATTCTGAGGTAGTTTAGGAGGTGCTGAGAGAGTCCATTAGGAAGGGGTGAGGAGGGTGGACACAGTGTATGTGTTTGAGTGTGGGATGAGGGGGTAGGAGCTCCTGGTGCATGTCTGACGATCTGTCTCCCCTCAGCTCTTCCCCAGGGTGAAGCCGCAGAGGAATAAAGTCTAGCGGGACAGAAGGACATTTCGGAGGGAGACTGGGGCAGGCAGCTCTGCCTTGGCTCCAGACCTCCCCCTCCATTTACTGCTGCCTTTACCTGCGCCCCCAGCCCTGCAGGGGTGCGGCCCTTACCACCAGTCCTCTGCACTCCCCAAAGAGAAGGGGAGAAGGGGAACCCCAGCCTTGGGTTTAGGAACCTGTCTTGGCCCTTGGAGGTCCTGGTGGGGCTGGGAATCCCTGGGGCAGGAGACCCCCTCCCTCTTTTTGCCACATCAGATCCCGTCCAAAGTGCCTCCCACTCCTACCACCACTGCCCCCGCCCCCAGCAACACAACCCCTGGTGATCCCCACTTGATTTCCCTGGGAGTCACCTCTGACCCCACCTCTCCCGGCGGCCTTGGGGTACAAAAGGCACGTTGGTCTCTGCCAGCATCCCTGCCCCTCCTCTCCTCAATGAAGTGCCTTCACACAGCGCTGGTTTTATGTTTATAACAAAATGGGGACATTTTTCTTTATAAATAAAGGTAGTTTGCACAGAAATGGACTTTTGTCTCTTTTCATTCCATTCCAACTCAATAAATGCTCATTATTGCTGTTACTGTTTTTAGCAAAATCATATTTTTTTCAATCAATAGCTTTTATAATGTTGTGATTAGGTATATCTCCCTGCAGAGCCATGTAATTTACTAGAATTTTCTCTCCCACGCAATTTGTTTGCATGGTTCATTGACCTTGTCATTTGCTTAATTTTATGTGCATATATACTTAACAATTTTTAAATGTCCCATTGGAGCTTCCATACTCCTAATAGTACCTTCAAGATTGTTTTTCTTCTTCCTGAAGTGCTCTGTTCTACTTGCATCTGGACTAGCTGGACTAGGTCTCCAGGCCTCCTCCAAGCTATTCTGGAACTTTCCCCAGTTGGATAGTATTTGCTGAATCCCATGTCTTTGTCTTTCTTGGTTGACATCCTCTAGTTGTTCCCTTAAAAGGATGAACAGAAGGTAAACATTTATGAGTTCTTGTCCAACTAAATATATCTTCATTCTGCTCTCCATGTTATGACAGTTTGGCTGGGTATAAAATTCTAGTTTGAACATGTAAGTATGCCTTGTGATTCACATCTAGTCGCCCCTGAGTTGGAATGCAAGTTTGTCACTTTTTCCTCAATTCTTTTCTCCCTTTCCTTTGAACTTGTGTTTGACTTGCTTTTGTCCTGGAAGCTTTTGAGATCTTATCTTTTTGTCTGGTTCTGAAATTTCACGATGATGTGCCTTACTGTAGTCTTTATTCATTCATTGTTTTGATCCTTGGGCTGTCCTTTCAATCTGAAGCCTCATGTCCTTTGGTTCTGGGAAATTTTCTTGTACATTTCAGTGTTAATTTCTTCCCTTTCATTTTCTCGTTCTCTTCTGCAAGTTGCATTATTTAGATGTTGGGCCTTCTGGTTTGATCCTTCAGTTTTTTAAGGTTTTCACTACCATTTTCCATCCCATTGCCGATTTCCCCCTACTTTACAGAAAAAATTTCCTTGACTTTATCTTCTAATCTTTCTCCTAAATTTATATTTTATCTCATATTTTTAATTCCAAGAAATTTTTCCTGTTCTGTCGTTATGTATTTGTCATCACCTCCAATTCCTATTTTATAGGTGTGATATCTTCCCTTATCTTGCTAACTATTGTAAAAAGCATTTTAGTTATAGATGCCTTTGCATTTGAGTCTTTCTTCTGTTTCCTGTGTTATATTTCCTTCTTCTGGGTTTCTTTTATTTTGTATGTGTTTATACTAGTCTGATCTCCCGTTTTCATTACAAAGATATATTCATTTCCTATTACTGCTATAATAAATACTCCAAACTTGGTGGCTTAAATAATGCAAACTTATTATCTTATAATTCTGGGGGTGGTGGTGAGGAGTCTGAAATGGGTCTCACTGGGCTAAAATCAAGGTCAGGGTCGTGTTCCTTCTAGAGGCTCTAGGGGAAAGTCCTTTTCCTTTCCTTTTCCAGTTTCTAGAGGCTGCCTGCATTTCTACCTGTCTGTTTATGATGAGTTCAGTATTCTCTAAGATGACATAGATTTTCTCTACCTTGTTTCCTACTTCCTTCTGAGTCCTCACCCGCGCAATTGTTTTTGTTTTTGTTTTTTTTTTGAGATAGAGTCTCACTCTGTTGCCTGGGCTAGAGTGCCATGGCGTCAACCTAGCTCACAGCAACCTCAAACTCCTGGATTCAAGCAATCCTCCTGCCTCAGCCTCCTGAGTAGCTGGGACTACAGGCATGCACCACCATGCCCGGCTAAGTTTTTCTATATACATTTTTAGTTGGCCAATTAATTTCTTTCTATTTTTAGTAGAGACGGGATCTCTCATTCTTGCTCAGGCTGGTTTCAAACTCCTGACCTCGAGTGACCCTCCCACCTCGGCCTCCCAGAGTGCTAGGATTACAGGCACGAGCCACCACGCCTGGCCCTCTACCGTCTAAATGTGGATCTTTATTCTGTGAGAAGCATCTCTGCATCCCCAGTGCCCTCAGGAGGATATTTAAACTTCTAGGAGGCCCCGTGTGCACTGAGCCCCACCAGGCTCTCTGGCTGCAACTTCCCTCCCGACCTGCCCCTCAGCCTGAGGCTGCAGCCACCCTGAGGGAACTGCTAAGCCCCGCCTCTGCACCCTGTCATGTCTCTGGGTGACACAACCCCAGCGTGGGCGGCAGAAGATCTAGATTTACCACCAGGGGATCTTAGGAAAAGTCCTCCTCACCACCGGGGTCTCAGTCTCCCTGTTTTAAAGAAATGGATCCTGGGAGGTATTTTATGGATTGCCGTGAGTATTGAGTCATTCATTCCTATTTGCTGAGCAGCTACTGTGTGCCAGGCTCCGAATTGGGCACCGGGAACACAGCAGTGACAAGGAGACAGAAGTCCCTGCTCTCACATCCAAACACTATCTGGATCTTTGATGATATTAAGCAATTATTACTATGTTTTCGGAGGTATGCCAGTGATGCATGCCTATGTTTTCACAAAGAGTCTTTACTTTTGGAGATACACTCTGAAATGCTTCTGGATGAAATGACAGGATATCTGGGACATGCTTTAGTGCAATTGACTAGTGGGAGGGAAGTGGTTGGTGGGTGGGGGGGAAGGAGGGATGTAGACAAAGCCAGATTGACTGTGAGTTGAAAATTGATGAAATCTAGCATGAGGATGTGTGCTTTCATTATACTCTCCTTTCGATGTTTGTATTTGTTGGAAATTGTCCATAACACACAGTTGGAAAATGTCAATGCTTCTGCAGAGCTGACAATCTAGTGGAAGAGACAGATGATTAACAAAATAATGAGCAAAATACACAATAGGTCACATCGTGATGATCACTGTTACAGAAAAGACTCAAGCAGGACGGGGGCGCCGCTGTGCTAGGTTGGGAGGTGTATGAGTTTCCTGCAGCCACTGTGACACATGACCACAAACTCGGGAGATCAAAACAACACTTGTTTGTTTCCTGATAGTTCTGAAGGTCAAGTCTGAAATTGGAGGCACTGGGCTGGAAGCAAGGTGTCGGGCAGGGCTGTGCTCCCACGGGAGGACCAGGACCGAGGGAGAATCATTTCTTGCCTTTTCCAGCTTCTAGAGCCACATTCTTTGCATTCCTTGCATTCCTTGGCTCTTGGCCCATTCCCCCACCTTTAAAGCCTGGAGCCAGCCTCTTGCTTGAGTGTCACTTGGCCTCCTTCTCTGTCATGCTGTCTGATCTCCATCTTATAAGAATGTTCGCAATTACATTTAGGGCTCACCCAGAAACTCCAGGATAATCTTCCCATCTCAAGATCCTTATCTTTATCATCTCTGCAAAGTCCCTTTGCCATATAAGGTCACATTCAGAGGTTCCAGAGATCAGGACCTAGATATCTTTGGGGAAGATGATTCAGCCTACCCAGGGAGTGTTGCAATTTAAATAGGGTGGCTCCGAATGGGGCACTGGGGGGACACAGCAGCGACAAGGAGACAGAAGTCCCTGCTCTCACATTCAAACACTATCTGGACCTTTGATGGTATCAAGCAATTATTACTACGTTTTCGGAGGTGTGCCAGGGATGTGTGGCACATCACTGGGAAGACCTCTCTAAGAATATAACTTTTGAGGAAGGCTTGAAGGAGGTGAGGGAGGGAGCCATGCCAAAATCTAGGGGAAGAACTTTCCAGATGGAGGGAACAGCCCATGCAAAGGCCAGGAGTGTGCAGTTGTCAGTCATTCCAAGATGGCTCCCAAGCCTCCCTGCCTGCTGGAATTGGAGCCTCTGACTAATCCCTGTCCCTTGAGCATGGGCTGCATGTAGCGACATATTTGAATACTAGAATACAGCAAAAGCAGTGGACGGTTACTTCTGAGATTAGATTATAAAAGACAATAACTTCCGTCTTGCTGATTTCTCTCTCTGGCTCCTCTTGCTTTGTCGCCTAGATGAAGCCAGCTGCCCTCGGGGAGGCCCACGTGGCAGGGATCAGTGAGGAACTGGATCCTGCCAGCAACCCTCTGGTGAGCTTGGCAGGGGATCGTGTCCCAGTTGAGCCTTGAGACGACTGTAGCCAAGTTCTGATCCCCAAGATAGTAAATGCTACCGTTCTAACCGTTATATTGGGGGGTAATTTGTTACGTAGAAACAGCTGACTAATGCAGTCCCCGTGCCTAGATGGAAGCGTAAGGAGGCCACCTGCGGCTGGGAGGGGCGAGAGGGAGAACCGTGAAAGACAACATCAGGGAGCGACAGGATGTTTAGCACAGTGTGTGGCACATGTAAGTACAGTACGCAATTTTATTCTACTTTATTCTTGTTTTTTTTTTTTTTTTCTTTTTGAGACAGAGTCTAACTCTCTTGCCTGGGCTAGAGTGAGTGCCATGGCGTCAGCCTAGCTCACAGCAACCTCAAACTCCTGGGCTCAAGTGATCCTCCTGCTTCAGCCTCCCGAGTAGCTGGGACTACAGGCATGCGCCGCCATGCCCGGCTATATAGTTTTAGTTGGCCAATTAATTTCTTTCTATTTTTAGTAGAGACGGGGTCACGCTCTTGCTCAGGCTGGTTTCGAACTCCTGACCTTGAGTGATCCACCCGCCTCGGCCTCCCAGAGTGCTAGGATTACAGGCGTGAGCCACCGCGCCTGGCCTGGTTTAATTTATTGGTCAGGGAAGCCTCACTGAGGTGACATTTGAGCAAAGATCTGAAGGAGGCCAGTGAGGCAGCCAGAAAGCTACTGGGGGAAAGACATTCCGGGCAAAGGGAACAGCAAGTGCAAAGGCCCTGGGGTGAGATGTGTCTGGTGTTTTGGGGAACAGCAAGGAGGCCAGTGTGGCTGACGCAGACTGAGCTCGGGGAGAGAGGAGGAGATTAGAGAGTGGTAAGTTGGGTTGGCTCAGGGAGATAAGGGGCAAGTGAGTTAGAAAGGACTCTGTTGGCCACCATGCAGAATTTGGATCTGGCCCTGCCTGCCCCTCCAGCTGCACTCTCTCCGCTCTCTGTCCTCAGCTGTAAGCTCCAGCCACACAGGCTTCCCTTCCACGCTTACAGGCTTCGGTTTTCTTCTGGCCCTAGAGCTTTCGTATATAATGGCCTCTCTCCCTGGAATGCCCTTCTCACTTCTCTCATCCATCCCTTCTGTCTGGCTAGTTCCTTCTCATCCTTCCTGGTTCTACTCAAACCTCACTTCTTCCAGGAAGCCTTCACCTGACTACTCAGCCGATACTCACACCCCACCGTGAGGGCAGGCTTCCTGTTATAAACCTTTATGGTTTCCTGGAATTTTCCTTCACAGCACTTGCCACACTAGTAGTCATAGTTTTATTTGTCAGTTTAATATCCGTTCTTTGAGGATAGGAACTGGAACTGCGACGGTCCCCTTTGTGTTCCCAGGGTCCAGCACAGGGTCAGGCACATAGTAGATGCCCCATAGATATTTGTTGAACAACAACAACAACAAAAAAAGCTAGCATTTATTGAGTGCTTATTGTGTGCTAAGCAGTTTTAACCGCTTTGGTGTGGGTTTTACTTTAAGCGTCGCCTACCTTGTAGATAGTCTCATTGTTAATGCTTTGCAGATGAGGAACTAGGACCCCAGAGAAGTTAAATCATACAGTTAAGAGACAGTGGAGCCAGGATTTGGACTCAGGAATTCTGATTCCAGAGCTCACACCTTAGCCACAGAACCACAATTGCCTTTCCATTACTGCCTGATTAAAACGCCTAGCACATTATCTGGTAAACAGTAGGCGCTCCATAAATGGGAGGAGCTATTTATAAGTTATTTATCCCACAAAAGTCTAGGACACAGCAGGTATTTTATAAATGCATGCTTCTCTGGTGCGGTGAGGCCATTCCTAACTCGTGGGCTCTGAAGGTGTCCCCAATTTCCCTGTCATCCTCGGCTAGACTCTGTTCGCTGCTCAATCTGGGCACCCGCAGGAAGACCGAGTCCTTATGAATGGGATCGATTCTCTCGTCTTTCTTCCTTCCATGTTTTGTCGTTGGTTGGCTCTCGGCGATCCTCAGCCACGCCTTCGGCACCGCCTCCCTCCGGAGTCCGCCCTCGCTTCTCCATGCGCACGCGCAGCATCCCGATTGGCTTCACCCTTGCGGAGTGATGGGCGGGATTAGCCAATGGTGTTGTGACGAAGGTGGAGCGGACCCTCGAGGCTGCCCAGGACCTTGGCTCTCTCTGAATATTCATGAGGGAGGCGGGTCGACGCCGCTGCACGCCGCGGCCGGCGCCATGAAGTGAGAAGGGGGTCCCGGGTCGCTCCGTGGGAGCGGGCGCCGGAGTTTGGAAGATGGGGGGACCTGCGGGCCGAGGGGAGGCGGAAGGGGTGGGGACAGCCGCGGGGACTGGCGAGGCGGTAACGGGGATAGCAGCGAGGAGACCCAGAGGGGACCCAGAGGCTCCTGGGGACCTGGGGCGTATCCGGGCGTGCCCAGCAGGTCACCCCTCTGGGTCCCACCACTGGGGAGCGTCGGGGCTGGAGAGAGGCAGAGGGGACGGGGGACTGACCCAGCCGTCCCTGCCGCCAGGCTCAACGTGGACGGGCTGCTGGTGTACTTCCCTTACGACTACATCTACCCGGAGCAGTTCTCCTACATGCGGGAGCTCAAACGCACGCTGGACGCCAAGGTGGGTAGGTGGGTCGGCCCCGCCGCTGCCCCTTCTGCCACGCGTGGGTCTAAGACTGAGGTTGCAGGACGTCTAGATTTTAGAAATCCGGGGTGCTTGGGAATCCAGGACTCCAAAATCTTCTGTTATCCAAAATAATAATAATTGCAGCAGCTGACATTTATGCAAGGTTGAGTCGCCCAGTGTTTACGAATGTATAGATTTTGGAGTTTAGTACCTGGGTTGCTGTCCTGAACTACAGGCTACCAGCTGCGTGCCCTTGGGCAAATCAGTTTGCCTCCTTGTTCCACAGTTTTTGCCTCTATAAAACAGGAACAGTAATAAGTACCTACTTCATGGGTGTGTGAGAGTTATAACAGTTAATACATCTAAGGCAGTGGTTCTCAACTGGAGACGCTTTCGAACGCCCCCCCACCCCCCGGGGACATTTGGCAATGTCTGAAGACGTTCCTGGTTGTCACACCAGTGGAGGTGAGATGCTGCTGGCATCTCGTAGGTAGAGGCCAGGGATGCTGCTAAACATCCTACTGCACCCAGGACAGCCCCCCACAACCAAACTGCCCCAAATGTTAGTAGTGCTGACGTTGAGAAACCCTGATGTACGATACTAAGAAATTGCCAAGCACAGCTTGAGTGCTGTGAAAGTTTTTGCAAAATCAAAAGAACAAAGGTTCATTATATATCAGATACTATGCTAAATAGCCCACAATTTCTCACTAATCGTCACAGTTACGTTATAGGAAGGGCTTATTAGGCCTATTGTAGAGATGAGGATACTGTGGCCCAGAGAGTTGAAGGTACTTGACTAAGATCACTCAGCAAGGAGGTGGCAGAAGTAGGGTTCAAACGCACTGCCTCTGGGGGCCCAGAATTAACTGCTATGTTGTCCTGCTGTTCCCAGGTGGTGGCATGTGTGGGCGGGGAGTCCCCAGAGTTTGTGTCCCCAAGATTCTGAGAGCCTGTGTCTTCTTGTCCCTCCTGCCCCCAACATGCAGGGTCATGGAGTCCTGGAGATGCCCTCAGGGACTGGGAAGACAGTGTCCCTGTTGGCCTTGATCATAGCATACCAGCGGGTGAGTGACCCACTGAGCCCGTAAAGGGGAAAGCGGGTAGGGGTTGGACAGGGGCTGAGTCTCCTTGTCCTTGGCAGGCGTATCCCGTGGAGGTGACCAAACTTATCTACTGCTCGAGGACTGTGCCGGAGATCGAGAAGGTGAGCGGGGCTGATCCCGGTGTTCCGTCCCTACTCTCTCCTAGGCCTCATGGGTCCCCCGGGTGGGCGCCTCACCAGCCTTGGGGGGTGTTTAGCAAGCTGGGGAAGAGGCTGGGGCCCGGCAGGGCAGGGACTCGTGCTTCCAACAAGGAGCATAGCTCCCCCTCACCCCCGCCCCACCACTTCGGAGCAGGTGATTGAAGAGCTTCGCAAATTGCTCAACTTCTACGAGAAACAGGAGGGCGAGAAGCTGCCGTTTTTGGGGCTGGCTCTGAGCTCCCGCAAAAACCTGTGTATCCACCCGGAGGTGAGCACCCATCCCGTCCCCTTGCCCCAAGCCCTGGGGTTGAGGAAATTCTTCCATCCAACCCCGAGTCCTAGATCCCCAGGCCAGACCTCTTGTGGAGGCGTGCAGGGTCCACACACACAATTCTTTTCTCACTTGTCAAATTCTGATTCATCCTTCATGGCTCAGGTAAGCACGCCTCCTCCAGGGCGCCTTGCCACTCTCCCCAGGCCTGGGAGGACTTAAAAAGGTAGCTCTTGGAATCTGGCACACCTGGTGTCCTGGCTTTGCGACTTAACAAGCTACATACTTTTGGACAGGTGATTTCTGTTTTCTGGGCCTCAGTCTTCCCTTCTGTAAAATGGGGATGGTTAAACACATGCCTCATGAGGTTGTTGATGATAAGATTGGGTGAGATGATGCAGCTGAAGCCCTTAGCGTGCACAAAGAGCTAAAAGAATATTAGAAATTACCATGATATTTATATAGATATGACACAGGATATTAATTGTTATTGTTGAGTTACGTTACAAAACCATTGCACTCGCTGTGTGCCAGGCACTGTTCTTAATACTTTATATTTGGTAATTCAATATAATATCACATTATTTGTAAGAATATATAAGAAATAATACACAGAATGGATGACAAAGAGAAGTAGCACAGGCCTTAGTGACTAATGAGACGGGAAAGGGAGAAGGGTAGGCTGCCTCGGAGCCATCCCTTTGGTGAAGGAAAAGGCTTTGTTCTTTGGAAAGACAGCCCTGGGCTATGTCGCCAATGGAGGCTTAGAGGGGACAGAGCAGGTCAACGGGCAGTTGGGTTCTCAGATTGTACGATCAGAACCTCCGATTCTTAGACAGGGCCATGGTTCTATGTGTTTTAGCATTTCAAGGGATAAAGTAGTTATCTTCAACCTACATGCTAAAGATCCTTCCAGGCTTCAAGTTTGTTTTTGTTTCTTTTTTTTTTTTTTTTTTTTTGAGACAGAGTCTCACTCTGTTGCCCGGGCTAGAGTGCCGTGGTGTCAGCCTAGCTCACAGCAACCTCAAACTCCTGGGCTCAGGCGATCCTCCTGCCTCAGCCTCCCGAGTAGCTGGGACTA
>CAUYRT010040730.1:0-43650 GCA_963574885.1 Lepilemur ruficaudatus | reverse complement strand
CTCAAACTCCTGGGCTCAAGCAATCCTTCTGCCTCAGCCTCCCGAGTAGCTGGGACTATAGGCATGTGCCACCATGCCCGGCTCATTTTTTCTACATATATCTTTAGTTGGCCAATTAATTTCTTTCTTCCTATTTATAGTAGAGACGGAGGTCTCACTCTTGCTCAGGCTGGTTTCGAACTCCTGATCTTGAGTGATCCGCCCACCTTGGCCTCCCAGAGTGCTAGGATTACAGGCGTGAGCCACCGCGCCTGGCCGACACAATGCAATATTATTGAGCCTCAAAAGCAAGTACTGATGCACACTACGACACGGATGAACCTCGGACACACGCTAAGTGACAGAAGCCAGACACAAAGGCCACTTCCTGTCTGATTTCACTTACGGGAAGTGTCCAAAACAGGCAGATGGGGGTGGCCAGGGGCTGGCCTGGCCCTGGTTCCCGTGGAGCTTTGGGGAATGACACCGGCTCTGGAGTCCCCTGGACCGGAGGGTGACCAGGATGACTCTGGAGCCTTCTACCCTGGTTTTCTCTGCTCCTCTGACCGAGCAAGGTCAGGGAGTGCCCAGCCGTGGTCAGGGCCGAGCAAGGACCCGAGGAAGGGGCTGGGGCCTTGCCAGGCACCCGGCAGATGCTCCAGAATTGGGGGCTGTTGGGACCACCCACAGCGTGGGAGCGCAGAGGTAGACATCGGGTTTGCACAGCAGGACCGGGGGCTGACGGCCTTAGGTCACACTGAGTCCAGCCTGGTGGCCAGTGCCGGCCCATCCAACACCCCCCATCCCTAAGTGGCCCTGCAGCCTGAGACCAAACGTGGGCTTACTGTTTGTGAAGTGGTTCGAGCTGGCCGCACCTGGGTGGAAACATGCAAAGCCATGGGGAGAAGTGGCAGGCAGGTGGGGACAGAGGGCACCCCCTCCCTGCGGCCCACACCGCCTGGGACACAACGAGGCCACTGACAAGAGCCTGGGGAGTGGGGGTGGCACATGGCTGCGTCCTGGGGCTGCAGTGCTGCGGGGCGGGCATGTAACCCCCCCAGTAGCTGGAAACGTCTGGAAGGTGGCATGCATAAATGCTGGCAGCCGTGGGCTTTAGGAGACGGAAGCTGCTTCTTTAAAAAAGAAAGTGGAATTTCACGGCATTTCCCATTCCTATCAATGCATTGACGATGCAGCGACCCGCCAGGCTCCACAGCCTTCACCTGGTGACCCCATAACAGGAGTGTGGGCTGGGCACGGCCTGACCCTGTTTTATAGACACTGAGGCAGCGGACTCAGGCCCCAAACCTGCCACCTGCAACTGGCCAAGCAAGCTGCAAACACAGGCGTCTGACTGCGGGGACAGCCCGTGTTGTACTGCTGCTTGGGGACACAGTGAAAGTAACACTGCCCCTCGTAAGCCCTGCAAGCCGCCTGAAGAAAGCTCCGAATCTGCTTGCATGTCACCAACACTGACGTGCAGAAGGGTCCAGGGACCCCTGGTGACCCCGGAGCCCCAAGGTCAGGCTCCCCGCCCCAGCCGTCAGGCTGAGAAATGGCCCCTGGGGAGAGATGAGAAAGCGTGGCTTGTCCTTGAAGTTCTAAGACCTAAATCCGGGTCTGCTCCCTGCCGTGCCGGCCACACCAGGACGTGGCGAGTTCCACGGCGAAAACAGCGCCGGGCACCTGCGAGCAGCAGAGCCGGGAGATGCGGCAAGTACCTGGAAGCCACTGGGCACGGCGTCGCGAGGCCATTCCTGGGCAGCACAGTGCCACTCTGGTCCGGGACTGCTTTATGGACACCTGCCCCTGAGGTTGTTCTGACAGCCCAGGCACCCGCCTGCCTGTGGAGATGTCCCCAGGGCACTGAGCCCGCCAGAGGCTCCCCGGGAGCCCCATGGGGCCCACGACACCTCGCCCAAGACGCAGACGGCACGAGGCTCCTCCCTCTCAGGCGTGCCCCATGGTGACACGTGAGGACAGCCAGCTGACTCCCACATCACCTGCTGATGGCGCAGGTCAGTGGGGGTGGGCTTCACTGGGTCCTGATGCTCTTTGAAGCGAACTACCAGGTTTCCCCTGAAAAGGGGCTGTGTTCGTGTCCTGGAGCCACTGTGACAAAGGACCACACACTGGGTGGCTTAAACAGCCCAAATGTTATGTTCTCACAGCTCTGGAGGCCAGAAATCCACACTCGAGGTGGGGGCGGGCTGGGCTCCTGGAGGCTCCACGTGCTCCTTGGCATATGACTGCGTCCCCCAGATTTCTGCCCGGTGGTCCTTGGCCTCCTCCCCTCTGTGTGTCTCTGTGCCTCAGATCCCCCTTTTCATCCTCCTGTAAGTCCTTGGATGTAGGGTCCACCCAGAAAATCCAGGTTGATCTCACGCCAAGACCGTTAGCTGCATCCGCAAAGACCCTAACTCCAAGTCAGGCCGATTCACGGAACCTTCTGCCCCTCATGGCCATGACGTTCTCGGCCTCGGCCTGCAGTGCCGGGGTTTGGCCTCCTGGGGGCTGGGAGGCTCTGACCTGGCTCTGGTCCACGCTGTGGTCCATCACACGCCACCTCCAGGTGCTCCCCAGCAAGGCTGGGTGGGCTGAGTTACGGGGTGCCCAGGGGTCATGGTCGATGATACGCTCTGAACATGAGCCCCAGGGCGGTTCTGCCTGAGGACGGCCAGGCCAGACCCATGGCCTCGGCCCCAGCAGCCCAGACAGGTGACCATGGTTTCTGCTCGATGCTTCCACCGTGCCAGACGCTGGGGGTGCCAGGATGAGCAAGCTGGGTCCCACCGCCTTGCCGTGCTCCTCGGCCAGTGCAGGGCAAGCAGGACGGACAAACTGAGGCTTTGACAGTGGCCATCACCGTCCAGTCACCCCTGGGGAAGGCTTTCCTTTCTGCAGGAAACACCCTCGGCGTGTAGGACCCTCTGAGGGGCCAGAGCTCACATGGGGGTGGGGTGGGGGCGAGGAGGGGCGCTTGTGGGAGGGTGGAAAGGGGCCCCATGAGTGGGGTCCTCTGTAGGATCTGGAGGACCCTCGAGAGCAGAGGCTGGGCTGAGGCATGGTGGCCAGAAGGCCCCTGGGGCACGTGTCTGGGGGCTTAGGGCCCAGTGTCCTTTTGGCACCGAGTTTCCACCACATTTAGTTCTTGCCTCCAGCAGAATTGGTGAGCCGCTCCCACATGCCTGCCGCGCTCTCGGTGCCCAGGGACCCCACGGGGATGGGGGAGGACAGCGCCAGGCAGCAGGTCTCTCTGGGAGGGCGACGTCCAGGGTTTGGGAGACGACGTGGCCTTTGTAAAGCCTGTTCTGGAACAGGGCCTGGCACGGCGCAGACGGCGGGCGTATCAGTGCCGAGAAGCCATTCCCACGCTGATGCCCGGCATGCTCACTAGGCAGCTGCTCTCACGCCCCTTTCTGGAGCACCCAGCCGGTCTTGCCCAGGGGCTGGGGTCTCCCAGGCAGCTCAGCCAGAGAAGGGGGTCTTGGCAGCCACCACTGTGCTGCAGCGCCCGGCCGGCCCTCAGCGCTGGTGTGCAGACAGCACCTTGTCAGCCCCGGGCAGGCTCAGGCGGCTCTGCTCAGCTCTCCCCGGGATCCTGCCCTCTCACTCCACGTCCCGGCTTCAGCTTTCCCAAAGACAAAACCAGGGAGTTGGACTTGATGAGCTCGCCTCCCCCTCCTAGCTCCAGAGACAGCAGAAAGAACCGGGAGCCAGGACAGCAGGCTGGCTCATGCAGCCACGGGCGGGGGGTGGTCCTGGCCTTTGCAGGGCTGTAAGGCCTCCGTGAGGCCTGAGGGCTCGACATGGGACGCCTGCTCCTGTGTCTGGGCCTGCCTGGCCCTGCCCCAAAGGGCCCAGGTGGCCACTGGCAGAGCCCCTGGGAGGAGGGACACCGGGCTCCAGTCCCCACCGTTGGACGTGTCGGACATTCTGTGCCCCTAAAGGGCCTGGCGTGGGGCTGGGCACAGCTCCCACCTTGGCTGGTCAACCTGGCTTGACCCCGAGCCACCTGGGCAGGGCCAGCCACAGACTGAGGCCGGCCACGGGGACAAGGCCTGCTTTCAGGCTGCCCCCTCTGCCCCGGGCTGTGGATCGGCCGTGCTAGCCCCACCGGGGCACACAGCCGTACGCTGGCCCAGCCGGGGCGGGAGGGAGGTGAGTGTGGCGCAGACCTCTGTGGAGGGCAGTCTGTGAGCCCGATCGGGACGTCATGTGCTCACGTTTCCTCTAAGCCAGCGGTGGACTTCCAGAAATCTACCCCAGGAATCCAGCCCCGTATAATCCACACCTGCGGGAAGAGAGGAGGACGCGCTCTTCGGCGGTATTTCCGGGAGCGAGAGCGCCACGGACGCACAGGCGTGTCGGCATGGTGGGATGCTGAGCCCGGCCGAGGGGAGGGTGCGGAGATCTATTCACAGGCACAGAGGGTGCTCGGAAGGCGCCAGGTGAGGCTGCCACCAGAGCGGGCCGCGAGGCCTCCTGGACGCACGGTGTCGCATCAGCGCGTGTGAGTGGGTGTGTGCGTGACTGTCTCGTCGGGTCTGCACCATGTCACCTACTGTGAGAAAATGCCCAGAAGTGAGAGGCCGGAGCCTACAGGGGACGAAGTAGCCTGCGCCCCACGGTGCTGGGGAGCGGGAGAGGCCCAAGTCCAGCCGCCTGCGTCCCTCTCCGGGAGCCAACATCCCCCCAGGCAGCGATCACCCACATCCCTTCTCTTGGCTCCCACCCTTGTCCCCGCCTCAGGGAGCTGCCCGGGCCCCCTCCTAGTCTTTCCCCCCACCCCCCTGCACATTCTGGGGCAGAGTCCTGTCCACTCCAGGGGGCAGGGACCCCCAGGCGGGGCTGACACCCTCCCTGCACCCCCAGTGCTGCCAGCACAAAGCAGGTGCTCATGAAAGCTTCCTGGGCAAGTCTGACCAGGATGTGCGCATGTCAGGTGCTCAATGACCAGGCAGGTTGGCTGAGCCGGCGAGCTCTTTCCAATCCAGAGCCCTCCTCGGGCAGTGGGAGACCGGGCTGGGGGCACGAAGTGCGTCATCCAGCGTCACTCACTGCAGGCAGTGGAGGGCGGGCAGGGAGGGGGATGCGTGAGGAGTGGCCCCTGCCGTCTCTCTTGGGCGTCTCTTGGGAAAGCGGGTAGACCAACCCGCTCAGCACTCCCCAACGTCACTTGGGGACCTTGGCACTCCCCAAGGTCACAAGGGGCATCTGGGGCAGGACCTTCTAGAACTTTCCCCACTCTTGCTCTCCAATGCTGGCGGGTGGGTCCCTGTGTGAGAATTGTCATAAGAATTCGGGGAGCCCCCACCCCCACCTGGGGAGGCCTCCAGCCGCGACGGCGGGTGACAGAACATGCAAAATGCAGGCGGGCGGGAGGTGGGCGACTGCCCAGGAGAAGGGTGCGTCCGGGATTGGCCTCCGTGACGGCACGGTGGGGGCTCGGCCCTCCATCCTCCATGCTTTCATAGGTGTTTGACGCTTTCTAGAACAGGAAGCCACAAAGGAGAGGCTGCAGCTTCCTCTGGAAGGAGCAAAGTCAAAGTGGAGCAGGGAAAACCAGCCAGGAGGGATTTTAAAGGGAGAATTTCACAACGGCCTTAAAGCAAGACAGGAAAGGAGGCTGACATTAGAGTCACATTCCCCAGGGGACGCTGGGAGCTGTTAAGACAGCAAAGGTGACAGCCGGCAGGATAAGACGCTTCTAACAGGTGAAGAATCAAGAAACCAGCATGAGATAAAAGCGGGTAGAAGACACGGCGACTGGGATTCAGGATTAGCTGGGGACAGCCAGGTGCCTGCTGCCGTGGTCCCCAGGGGCCAGTGGGGTCCCCTCGGTGGGTTGTAGCCTCCCGAGGACACAGACCTCCAGAGGCTTGGAGCTGCCCCCAGCCCTGGCCTCCCACCCAGCCTATCACAGAGCCACCTCTAGTCACCTATCTTCAAAGCCACCTCCCAGACCCTCCAGCCCTATGTCTCAGCAATAGGCCCTTTCCAGAGGTTTCCAGCCTTGGCAGAATGGCTCCCCCAACTGTCCGGGGTACATGAGACCTGAAATGGCCCCTGCAGGACTACACCGCCTCCCTGGGAGCCCCAAGGCCGGCATGCGGCAAAGGACCCGAGCCAGGGCCCCAGGTGCTGCCCTGGATTCCCACGGGAGCAGGGGGACAGCCACCCTTTGGGAGAACACGCCTGCAAGCGCCCTACCCTGTCCGGAGGTCCGGAGAAAGGCGAGATCCCGCTGTGCGCTGGGCTCAGGCGAGGCAGGTGGCTCGGCTGTACCCAAGCTCGTGCCCGTGGAAGGGATGCCGCACCCTGCCGGCCGTGGGGACAGTTCATGCGTCAAACAACAGCAGCGGTGGCGGCAGTGGCAGACGCTTCTACCAGGTGCCCGCGACAGCCTCACCCAGCCACGATCTCGTTTGATCTCATTTGGTTCCCACAGGGTCCTAGGAGTTGCGTCCCATCAGGACAGCACACAGGGTGCTCCCCCAGGCACGGCAGCCCCCGGCCATGTCCTTTCCTCCTCTTTGACCATCAAATGACCCTCCTCTCACGGGCCTGTCAAGGGCAGGCACCGGGCAGCCTGGGGCACGAGGGCCAGCTCTGGTCACCTCTGCACCAGGTGCTGACACATGGCAGTGGGACAACGGCCCTGCATTCATCTTCTCCCACCCTGACTGCTCAAGGCTCCTTCCCCAGACACACGCACAGACACATGGACACACAGACACACAGACACATGCACAGACACATGGACACAGGCCACATGCACAGATACATACACAGGCACATATGTACACACACACACAAAGCAAGTCAGGGTGCCCTGGGCATCTGAACCCAATCAGCTGCTGTTTCCCATGTCTGTGTGGCCCCTGCCTGCCTGGCCCCCGCCTGGGGCAGGGAAGGCTATGGGCTGAGGACCATGTGTTGAGGCTGCCTCCAGAGGGAAAGGCAGTGAGCAGTTGCCCTCAGGAGCCAGAGACCCAAGGGGGGTGGGAGGGGCAACAGTGCTTTTTCTCCTCTTTCTTTTTTAAGATAGCTCTTTTTAAAGAATGTTTTCTGGTTCCCAGGTAAACACGTCTGATGCAATCACAGCTCTTCTCTCCCAGGCTGTCTTCTGGGGCCTGGGATCAGGCTGAGAGCCTGGCGGCCCAGGCAGGAACCCAGCAGCCACCAGGCCGGCCACGTTAACTGACGCAGGAGCCCTAGGCCAGGAGGGGCCTGCTCATGACTCAGGGTCGGGAAGCCAAGGACCAAGGTTTCCTGTCCCACAGAGGCGGAGGCCAGTGGCCTCTGCCTGGCAGGATGGGTGTCATGAGTGCTCGCTGGACATTCCTCCAGGGGGAAGCAGGACACATCTCTTCCCAGGGAGGGTCTCCCCAACAGCCCCACTCAAAGTTCATTCCCTGCCCACCAACTGGGGGCCCCAACATCTCATCTGTAAAAGAAAGCAGCCCTCTGCCCCCGGAACCCATGCCCAGGGCTGCAGGGGAGACGGAACAAGACCCTGATCGGGAAGCACCTGCACCTGGGATGTCACCCCCCTGCACCTGGGATGTCACCCCTGCACCTGGGATGTCACCCCCCTGTACCTGGATGTCACCCCTGCACCTGGGATGTCACTCCTCTGCACCCGGGATGTCACCCCCCTGCACCTGGGATGTAACCCCTATACCTGGGATGTCACCCCTGCACCTGGGATGTCGCCCCCTATACCTGGGATGTCACCCCTGCACCTGGGATGTCACCCCCTTGCACCTGGGATGTCACCCTCGCCGTACCTGGGATGTCACCCCCTTTACCCGAGATGTCACTCCTCTGCACCCGGGATGTCACCCCCCACACCTGGGATGTCAGCCCTGTACCTGGGATGTCACACCCCTGCACCTGGGATGTCACCCCCTATACCTGGGATGTCACCCCCTATACCTGGGATGTCACTCCTGCACCTGGGATGTTACCCCCCTGCACCTGCGATGTCACCCCCCTGTACCTGGGATGTCACCCCTGCACCTGGGATGTCACCCCTCCGACCTGGGATGTCACACCCTATACCTAGGATGTCACCCCTACACCTGGGATGTCACCCTCCTGTACCTGGGATGTCATCCCCTGCACCTGGGATGTCACCCCCCTGCACCTGGGAAGTCACCCCCTACCTGGGATGTCACCCCCTGTACCTGGGATGTCACCCTCCTGCATCTGGGATGTCACCCCCTACACCTGGGATGTCACCCCTGCACCCCAGAACACCACCCCTTGTCGTCCCACTGGTTCCAGTCAACTGGGCAAGCAGGGCCCGGACTGTGAACTTGAACTTCTTTGGAAAAGAGGGTCTTTGTGGATGTAAGCAAGTTAAGACGCAGGCATGCTGGAGTTGGGGGTCCCTAGGTCAATGACTGCTGTCCTTACAAGGGACAAAGAGGAGACATAGACACAGAGAAAGTGACGTGAAGATGGAGGCATGGGATGGGGTGATGCTGCCACAGACAAGGAAGGACCGTCCCTGGAGCCCGGGGAGGGCCAGGCCCTGCCCACGCCTGGACTGCAGACTTCCGGCTCCGGGAAGTGGGCGGACACATTCTTGCTCTTCTAAGCACCCAGTCTGTGGTTATTTGTTACGGCACTGGATTCAGAGCTGGGGCAGGGAAGAGGCTGAGGGAGGGGGGTGGAGGCACCTTCCTCAGCCTCAGGGACACGTGGAGGCCCCTTTGGCCCCGGGCATGACCGAGGCTGCGGGAGAGCCCTGCAGAACAACGTAGCAGAACAACGGGGTCACGCGGCCTGCCTGTCTTCCCTGCTCCCCATCTGGGGGCCCGTCCACACCGGTCCCCTGCCCTCTCCCTTCACAAAAAGCCAGGGGGTGGAGGTGAAGCCTCACATCCCTTTATTTCCTCCATGGCACAAAAGGCTGGTCCCAGTGGGACACACCACATGGCGTAAATCCAAGAGAGAACGCTGCGGCTCCTTGGAGAACAGCCCGGGACTCGCCAGACGCCCGTGGGGAGGGGTCTCCAGGCAACGCAGCAACACTGTGCAGGACACCCGGGAGGCCCCAACGCTGGGGCCACCTTCTCCTGCCTCCGCGTGGCAGGTCCCCCAGCCCCAACAGCCACCTGTTCCTCCACTCTCTCCCAAGAGGGGCATCCTCAGATCCCCCAGAATCAGCCACCGAAGCCCCTCCCCTGCCTGCAGACCCAGGCTGGGGGTGTACACGTCACCCCTGCTTCTGGGGATGCTGGGTGGCACAGGTGGCCTTAGCCACCGCTGGCCCTTTTCGATTCTCTTCCCAGCCTCCCAATTATCTTAAGGGACACGAGTCGGTGCCTCCTTCCCACTCACTTCCCTGTCTGAGGGAGGCCGCTGGCCTTGGGCGCACAGCCCACAGCAGACGGCATGAGTTCGCATGGGCGGAGCACCGGAGCCAAAATTCAGCCAGAGTTGTGCTGTTCATCGCACGCAACGTCGGTTTCACAACTGCGGCGATGATTTAGAGTCTTTTAGGTATAAACACACTCAGGTAAAAATAAGGGAGTTGATCTAAAGAACCAAGTTTTAAAATAACAGGACTAGGTGGCATTGGACAGAGCCAGGCTTGCAAAAGTGCTCAGCAAACTCCGAAAGCTACCCTGGAAATGCCTGGGCCGCTGCATGGGGGCCCCTCCTTGACCAGGGGGCCCCTGTTCCCTCCAGGCCTTGGTTTTCAGGGCTCCCTCTTCCCAGGGTCTCCCCCAGAGCAGCAGTGTGGGCCTGTGGGCTTCTTTTCCGAACTCCTTTTGTTGTAAAATAGAACAGGAGTACAGAAGGCCACACAGTCGCTGAGCTTCCCGGGCTGTTCTAGACGAACACTGGGTAACTGCGACCTGGTCCAGAAAGAGGAGCCACGGCCCAGCCCGCCCCGCGGACTCCCCCTTTCCTGTCTGGGTTTGGTGGTCCTCTGGTCCTAGGTTTCAGCAGCAGAGGTGTATTCCTAGGGGCTACACAAACTCCTGCCCGTTTGAAACCTTTGTCTTTTAAATCTCTCAATCTGCATCCTCCCCGCACCTGTACAACTTATCCGTAGCAGCCGCTGTTGACCGGAAGGGCTTTGTGGGCTCTGGTGGGGCCTGGGCTCTGCTCGCCGGCGACACCCCCAAGCCCTGGCTCTGCAGCTGGAAAAGGCCCCTCAGCTGAACGGGGCCGAAGCCCGAGAGACCCAAAGGCAGGGCTGGGTGTGCGTGAGCCGGCAGTACACATAGACTGTTGTCAGTACGATAATGTCCCACACTGGATTTTAAACAGTCATCAACACGGAAAGGAAAAATCGCCTCTAAACGGCCAAATTTAACACCATAAAAGACCCAAAAAAGAGGCCTTGCTTGCAACCACTGACGATCCCAGGCCCCCCGCAACGCCCCCCGCCTCCTGGTTTGCACGCACGTCTAACGATCTTATCCCTCTGGTTTCCTAGACAACAGTGGACTAGAAGGAGAAATGAGGTTTTTAAAAAAAGGAAATGATAATTGACAGTCCCCCAGGGAGAAGTTGAAGGGGAGGAGTCGGGCATTTAGCAGGGGGACAAACGGCCCATGGTCAACACCCTCTGGGCAGCAGGTGTCCCGGGGAGGCCCCCGAGGCGAGCTGGTCAGGCTCTGGCGGGAGCCCTGGGCAGGTCTCCTCCCTGCTCTGGGCCTCAGTGTCCCCATCTGTAAAATGGGGATAATGATAGAACTTAAGGCACAGGGTTGTTTTAAGGATTAAAGGAGATAAGTCATTTAAAAAGCTTCAATAAAATGAATTTAATCATTAAAATTAATTGTTGTAGTGACCACGTCACCAGGAAAAGGGTAAATTGTCTCTTATTCATGCCTTAAGGTTGAAATGCACTTTGGGAAGATTTCGATGGGACACAGTAAATGTTGCTAAGGATCTGCCCATTAGTCAGATGAGCTGCCCGTGTCTGGGAAAGCCCCACGGCCCCAACAGGTGGCTCCAGAGCAGCCGTGCAACGAGGCCAGCACCCACGTTCGGGCCGAGGCCCCGGGAAACATGAACGGGGCTGCCCGGAGAACAGACGGCCACCAGAGACAGACGGCATGTTCTTTGCACACTAGAGAGAAAACACTTTAAAAATGACGAACAGGGCAGGAGGACAGTCACTGCCTGTGGCCCTTCGCGTCAAACTGAGATAGAGTATCCGGTGAGGGGAGTGTCCAAGTCGGGAAAACACCCGCACGACCCACTCGGCCGGGCGTCCACTACGGCGGCTCAGAAAAGTCTTTTACTTTTTTGCTGCGCTTGTCCCGAGAGCAGAGGCTCCACAAAAGCACAGCTCGGGAGAGGCAGCCCGGCCAGGCGTTCTAGTCACCCTCTCCACACGCAGCAAGGTCCGCATGCGGGCAGTAGAGCCAACGGGCCGCCGGTGTACATCCCCGTTCTCCACCCGCCCTGGGAGAGAAGGCCACGTTTGGCGTCCAGAGGGCCCCGGTGGGGTGTCTGCTGGACTGAGCTGGAGGGCACGGGTGACGCGTGGCTAGCACGCCCCGGCCCGCAGCTCTCAGAGGCAGCGTGGCCCTGTTCGTGCAAATGCGCCCGGTGACCCACACCGTAGGTGAGACAGAGTGGCTGCATGTGGCCTGGGGGCTAAGTGCATGTCTCTGTGATGTTTTGCCCACTGAGCGTGGGTCTCTAAGCCCACCCGGGTCCTCGCTGGGCCAGGGCTCCCTAAAACAGTCAAGACTGAAAGGGGTGAGATCTGAGAACGTTCCCACACACGCACAGGCGCGAAGGGCTCTGATCACATCAAAACCCCACACCCTGCAAACACTCCGTCCTCACGGGAAATAAAAACAGAATCCGCTGACCAGGCTTCCCGCTGGGCTGGGGCCCTTGGGTAGTCTGGCCGCGCCCCTGCCCACCCTTAGGGCTGAACTGTGTCCCCCCAAATCCGTGTGCTGAAGCCCAAATCTCAGCACCGCAGAGCATGATTGTATTTGGAGATTGGTCTTTGCAGAGGAGAATAAGTCAAAATGAGGCCACGAGGGTGGCCCTGATCCATAGCACTGGTGTCCTTGTGAGAAGGAGAGGTCAGGACATAGGCACAGAGGGACGGCCATGTGAGGACACAGGGAGAAGACGCCGTCTGCAAGCCAAGGAGAGAGGCCTGGGAGGAACCAGCCCAGTGACACCTTAGTCTCAGTCTGAGACGGAACAGATGTCTGTGGTTGAGGCTGCCTGTCTGGACGCTCTGCCACGGCAGCCAGCAGACTAGCGCACCCACGCAGCAAGGCCTCCCCAGGTGGACAGCTCAGCCCCGAGCCCCTGTGGGAGACGAGGACTCCTCTCTGGCCTCAGTGGGAAGTGCCACAAGACTCCTGTCCCAGGAAGGACACTGGCTCAGTCTGGCAGCCTCAGCCACCTCCCAGCTGCTGCCCCAGCTTCACGGATGGCACTGGGCGCCCACGCCCAGAGGGACCAGATGACCAGGGCGGTCACCATCACACCACCAGTTCTGCTTCCACTTAACCCGGCTGCGCAGAAATGCCGTCAGCCTGGGGCTCGGCCGCTGCAAGCCTGAGTCCGGTCTCTGGCAAGGCCACGTGCCACGCAACGCACGTCTTCAATGTGTGGGCTGCCGTGCCGTCTCTGGCTCCGACCCCACTCTTCCTGGGTCCCCACAGCCTCAGGTTCAAGCCTATACATGTTTCTGTCTGTTTGTTTTTGAGACAGGTCTTGCTGTGTTGCCTGTGTGTACCATCACACTGCCTAAATTTTGAATTTTTTTTTTTGGTAGAGACAGGGGTCTCACTGTCTTGCCCAGGCTGGTCTCAAACTCCTGGCCTCAAGTGATCCTCCCGCCTTGGCCTCCAGAAATGCCGGGAGAGCTGCCGGCACCCAGCCTTTTGCTTTTAATTAATAAAACATGTTGGTTGCCGAGAGACCCCTGGGGCACCCTGCCAAACATCTTTCCATCGTGTACCCCTGGGGGGCAACTGTTCCCCTGCAGCCCTGTTCTGAGGCCAGGGAAGGGCAGGGGGAGAGCAGAGAGCTGCCACCATTCCGGACAACAGCCCGGCAGACACACTGGAGCCCCCGAGGCCAGGACAGTCAGCAACTGACCGCAGGAGGGGCTTGGCTGCATGCAGCCGGGCTGCTGATGCGCAACCCCCTGGGCCCTGGGACCCCACGCAAGGCCAGGACCCCAGATGGCGTCCCTCACCCATGCCCAAGGAGACCTGAACACAGAATTTGCTCAGGGATCGAATGGAAACAACCGGAATGTCCTTCCACGGGATGGAAATAAACTGTGATTCACGTACGCAAAGGAAAACAACAAGGAATGTGGAACTACACAGGCAAAAAGAGGCCGCAGAAGGCTACGGATTACTGTTAGGAACTTCTCTAGGACCGAAACGGTCGGAAAGAGAAAGGACATGAGCGGAACCTTGGCGGTCACGTGACGTCTGTGACCTGAGCGGAAGGAGCCGTGGGTGTTTACGGGTTCATCCATATATAGTGAGGCACGGCGGCCACCGGGAATGTTCACTTGGAACCCAGGAGGGGGCTCCCTGGGGCAGGAGCAGGACGAGGGGCTCAGGGACAGCGCACCGGGCCCTCCGCTGCACGGCAGCCTGTGCCCTTGAAATAAGCTGGAAGCAGATACGGCCAAGTGCTAGGCCCCTGTGATAAGGCTAGGATTGGTTCCGTTATGTTTAAACCTTTCACAATAATTAATCATTAATCACAATTTTCACTGATGATAGGAGGTGGTCACTCCCCGCTCTGAGAGCCCACACTTCCCCCTCGCAGGCTGAGGGCTGGCTGAGGCTGCCACCTGCCGTGGGCCTGGCCACACTCTGGCCAAGTCCTCACAGCATCCCCAGCACCTCGATGACCCATTTGACAGATGGAGAAAACTGAGGCCTGGGGCTTAATGGACTTGTCCAGGAATTCCCACCCCGTTTGCCGACGGCTGAGCCCACGTTCTAACCACCACTTCATGTGGTGTCCACGAGGTCAGATGGGTTACTCCATGGGGAATCCGTGGGCAGGAGGCCCCCAGCTCATGCAGGTTGGAAAGTGAGGAGTACCTTTGCAGGACTTAAACCAACTTGCTCCACAGATCAAATGGAAATGGGCATCACAGCCCATGGCGTCCAGAGGTAAGGATCCTCTCGCAGAACACGCAAACCAAACACAGCAGCTCACTGGCCCCGAGGAAGAAACAAGTGACACTTCCCAAGGAAGCAGGAGGGAAGCCCACCCGGATCTAAGGGAGTTGGGGCAGGAGCAGAGAGACCGTAGGCCATAAAAGGAAGGGAGGGGGCAGATAGGGATGAGGCCCAACTCATGCCAGGCCACTGAGAAGAGACAGGGCTCCAGGGGAAGGTGTCGGCCCCAGGAGACCCCAGGGAGGCTGGTCCATGGGGCAGTCACTACATGCCACCAGGTGCCAGGCCCCACCAGGGATACTGAGTCAGCGCCCCAGATGCAGACAGGTGAAGGGCTTTCCAGGCCAGGGAAGGGCATCTGCTAAGACGGAGGTGCAGGTGATGGACAGCCCCTGTCCACGTGGCTCCATGTCTGAGGGGGCGCCCGGGTGAGCCCTGTGCTGGGTGTGGGGGCTGCCCGGACACTTCCTGCCGCTCCAGATCACTCAGAGTGAGCACCCTGCAACCCCAGAGAGCGGAGACGAGGGTGGACCCGCCCCTGGCTGGCTGAGGACTGAGTAGCTCAGACCAAAGAACCAGTAAAGCCCGCCAGGTTCGCAGCACCCAGGAAGTTCTCCTGGGGGGATGGGCACTGGCTGTTGGTGGGCACCCACCACCAGGGAGGGTCTGCATAGGGGAGCCCACAGACGGCACTCAGGTGGCAGGGAAGGCAGGACAGGGGTCACAGCGGCCTTGGCGACGGCCACATGCTTTCAGCAGCACACTTGGGCCAAGCACCCCAGACTGCCCCTGGGGTGCCAGTCACCAACAGGGAACACCTCTGTCCCCCCTTCTGGGGACCCTCCATGAGAGCCCGGCTGCCAGGCCAGTAAGGAAGACCCACAGTGGCCACTCAGACAGGACCAGCAACAAGGCCCTGCCCCCAGGGGCCTCACCCTCTGGTTTCTACAGGGGGGCCGACTTCTTACCTTCCTAGGTCTCCTTCACACCCTAACTCTCCCAGCCTCGTGCTGCCAAGTGACCTGCGTCTTCCCGGCAGCCCAGCCTGCCCCTTGAGGACCTGTCCTTTGGGGACAGGTGAGCCATTCAGAGGCAGAATCTAGGTCTCAGAGCAAGAGGGAGTCTGTGCTCTCCTGCGGGAACCAGGCCCAAAGTGGAAGCCGGCGTGGGTGCCGAGTGGGTGAGGGTTCCCTTCAAAGCTGGCTGCCCTCTTCCTCTGCCCCACAGAGATAAGAGGATGCCACGTGCCCCTACAAAGCGCCACGGGCCTGCCACCCACACGGGCACCTGCTTTTCAGGTCTGAAAAGCCCTGTCCTGGCCCCGGATGGCAGGGAAGTGAGGCGGGGTGGGGGGGAGCTGTGTGGGAAAGGGGGACATTCTCTCCAGCGCAGGACCTGCCTCCAGACACCGCAGAAGCCGGACGCAGCGAGCTTTATTGACACTCAGGAGGGCTCTTTGGGAATGCATGTGGGTGCGTGAGAGAGGGAGGCAGAAAGGAGGAGAGAGATTTCCAATCACATTCTCAGGCTTTCAAACTTCTGAAAATTTCCAGAAAGTTTTTCTGCATAAAACCCGACGTGAATTATCAAGATATAAAACAGCTCAAGGAGCAGGGGCAGAGGACGGAGTCCCCGGCGAGTCGCGGCCTCGGGAATGACTGGGGAGCTCTGACGCCCAAGTTCCCTCCCAGCTCCGGCCCCGCCACCGCCTGTGTGCAGGAGCCTGGGACCTGCTGGCCGGGGGGAATGTCAGGGACCAGGGTACCTTAAAATGGGGAAACTGAGGCCCAGTGAGGTACAGCACAATGACTCTGCCACCCTGGGGGCCCTGTTCCCTCCCTCTCTAATGGGAGCCTGGTGGACACCGTGAGCCCTCAGGCTGACCACAGACCGCTGGCCTGTGTTCAGAGGGCAGCCCAGAGTGGGGACGGAGGGGCACAGGCCAGAGTGTGCCCGTGCTCCAAAGCCACAGAGAATGAAACGCTCAGGACCGAGCTCGGCTGAGCCCTTTCTGTGGGTCAATTTTCGCCCAGGAGACAGAGCACGTTCTGAAGGTCGTCTGGGGGCTAGGGGTGGAGCTCTCGGGTCTCCTGGGGTCTCCAGCCTACACCTGTGGCTCATCTTTGAGCCTTAATGCTAAGTCACGGGACTCCTGCCCACAGCACCTGGCCTTGGACTAACAAGGTCTGGTCCTGACCCACAAGGTGCTGGCTGGTAGGGAATGGGGGGTGAGAAAGTGGGAACCAGAGATGGAGGTGCCCAGCCCCCCCAGCCCCGGGCCAGGCATCTCACTGGATGACGTCTGCTCGGGGATGTCATGTGCTATGATCCCTGCTCTACAGGTGAGGGCAGTAGGCTCAAGGGGCCCAGGAACAAGGAGAAGCCCAGGCACAAGCTAACTGCGTCCAGTGGCCTGGCTGCCCCTTCACAAGTCGGGGCTCTGCTCATGGAGGAGATAGCTCAGGGCGGCCTGGGACAAAAGCTGAGCTCTGGACAGAGGAGGGGGCTGGGGCGGTGCAGGGAGGGTCTCCCAGAGGCAGAATCCACGTGGATCCCGCACCTGGGGAGGGCCAGGGCCACGGCAGGCTGGGGTGGCCCAGGACTATCTGGGCCAGGGGAGAAGTGGCTGGAGCTGGAAACCCCTGACTGTCAGCTGCGGGGTGGGCTGAGGAGCTACGCCAAGCACCCAGGCAACGTCTGATGCTTAGCCAGCACTTGCCTAAAAACCATCTTGGGACTTGTGCCGGCTGCAAGCCCCATTTCCCTACGACACAGGGAAACAGAGGTTTAGGGGTCAAAGAAACTCCTGGCCTGGAGGAAGAATCCCTGCAGCTCCTCCCTTGGCCAGGCCTTCAGGTCCCCTATCCCTGCCCAGCCCCTAGGTCTGTACTTGGCCTCGAGGGGCTCCAGCAATCGGCGTGGGCGGCGGCCCCTGCCTGCCCTGGCTCAGCCAGCCCAGGTGGGTGGGCAGGACAGGACAGGGGCCCCTCCAGAACAGGGCCCCACCTGTCTCTGCCCACTCTGGCCTGAATCCTGCAGGATTTGGTGACTTTCTGACGCAGCAGGGGGTTGGGGAGTGAGGCTCAGCCTGTAAGAGGGAATCTGGCCTTCCCACTCCCTGTTTGGGGTGCCCATCCCCAGCGGGGGGGGGGCTGCCCCACAGCCCAGAGCGGGACTCAGGACCTTTTAGGTGACCCCACCCCCATGCCGCATTCACTCCTGTAGACAGGAATGATAAAAAAATCCCGTCGCCCTGTGGCCGGCAGGGCAGGCGCAACCCGGTGAATGGCACCCACAAAAGCACACACTTTAACTGATTCTCCATAGTCATATTTCCCCCAGTAGTTGGAAACAGAAATCCTGCTGGCACCCAGGAAGTGGGGCACAGAGCCCCGCCCTTCCTGACCCTGGCCCTTTAAATGATCCCCGCCCTGCCACGTGCCTTATTTACCCCAATAAATACGGGCACATCAATCCCACCACTGCGCCATGGCTGCTGTGCACCCATCCCAGCGTGGAAGGGGCTGAGAATGGGCTCCTCGCCCAGCCAGTGAGGGAAGGGACAAAGGCACAGGCCACCAAGCGCTCTCAGTGCAGCCCCTGTGTGCCTGAAGGCCCCACTCCCTCCTGGCTGGGGCGGGGTGGGGGTGCTCTGTCAGAGGCACCCTGCGGCCTACGCTGGGTGTCCAAACTCCCCAGGCCTTGGATGAGGGGAAGGTGACCCCAGACTGGTCCAAAGGGCAGCCTGGCCAGCAGCCTGTGGGGTGGGGTATCCCCCAGATCCCCTCCCTATATTCTCGTTTAAGCTTTATAAAAACCTGATCACCCGAGGGGACTGTCCAGTTGCTAAGCCTCCACTTCCCCCTCTGGGGTTGCTTCATCTCAGCCAGGTCCGAGGGGCTACCTTAGCCAGAGCAGTCCACCTGCATTCACCAAATAAAACATCAGGCATCCCCCGGAAGCTAGGCCACTCTGCGAGCTCCATTCCTAATTCAGAAATGGCCGGACCTTGGAGAGGGCTGGCGCGCCAGCTAGCCCCTTCCCATCCCAGGGCGCGGGGGAAACTCTCTGGTCAGGTCTGGCCAGCCGGGGTTAAGACAGTGCCATGATTTTCCACTTGTGCTCACACAAGTGTAGAGCACCTACTGTGTGCCAGGCCGGGGGAACAGAGCCCTGAGCAGACATTCAGGCAACAGTGACAGATGACATTCGCCACCAGCAACCACTGTAAGCCTGGCTCTGGCCCAGCTGCTTCCTCCCATATTAAGTCATTCAATTAAACAAACACAAGACTGAGTTCATTTCAGATAAACAGAAGTCAAAACACAGCCACCTACAATACTTTAGAAGGGGTACTTTAGGTCAGAAACATAGGGTCTCAGGGAAGTGACATCTGTGTTGAGGCCTAAATCAGATGGAGCCCACCACTTGCTGATCTGGGGAAGGGCTGTCAGCAGAAGGTAGAGCAAGTGCAAAGGCCCTGGGGTAGCAAAAGCTGGGCCTGGGGCCAGATCCTTGCCAGCAAGGAGGCAGGGAGAGGTGCGTAGGGACCAGGGTATCTCGACCCTATGGGGCCTGGAAAAGGGCCCGGACTTACTGAGACCCAGGGCGATTCACGAAAGCCTCTCAGCAGGCAAATTACACGGTGTGGTTTATCTTTTTAAAGATCATACTGGCTGCTCGCAGCAGCAGGACTGGGGGGAGGCAAGAGAGGGAGCGCTGGGTGGCTGACGTGGACCTCCGGGCAGGAGCCAGCAGGCTGGAAGAGCGTGGAGGCCGGGCCCGGGGAAGAGCTGGCGGAAGAGCTGGCGGAGGTGGGCTGGGAAGTGAGCAAAGCATCTGCTCTCAGCCTGGGTGGCTCTGATAGTTACAAGAAAGGCCCTCAGGGTATCTAGATCCCTCTAAGCCGCCAACACCACTCATGTCCTGAGCAGCAGGGGCCATCTCTCACCAGCTCAGAACCTGGATGACCCTGGATGACCGTGGTAAGGCTGATGGCCCCAGGCCACCCCCGGGGCCTGGCTGGATGGTTACCAAGTCCCCTCTCTGCACCCTTAGGTCTGTAATCCTTGTCACAGGGATTCCCTCTTGGCAGGTCCCTGAAGAAGCTCGAGCTGCCCCACAACCAGCAACATCCCTCAGCTTGGCTGGCTAATTCCCCAGTTTCTTTGCTGGGCAGAAACTCCAAGCCGGGGCCACTTCCCCGCTCCCCCATCTCAAGCCCTGGTCCCCAGGACACAGCTGGTGCCCATTCCCCGTAGCTGAGATGCCAGCCCAAGGCAACTTCACACCACGTGCACCTGCCCCAAGGGGCCTGGCTGGGGACAACTGCACTGCTGAGAGAACAGCTCAACCCAAAGTCCAGGTCCACTCCCCACCCCGCCCCCGAGACGCATCACTCTCTGCCCACAGTTACCCAGCCGCAGCCAAGGCCCAGCAGCCAAGGCCCGAAAGCCCTCAGGGACGCTGACCAGCCCGGGACTGCGTCCCCAGGCTGCGCGCTGTTTACTTGAGCTGCGGCTTCAGCAAGTCATGAGGCAAATCTGGCACCACGAATGATCCTCTGCCCCTTCGTGGCACTCATGAGCAGCACGAGGACATCCCTGGGAGCATGTCTGTCACCATCAGAGGCCACGGCACTGTCCTTCGGCACCACCCAACATCTGGCCCCTAGCACACGACAGTACTCACCTGGGCTACCCGGCCAACCCTGCAAGCAGTGGGCACGTCCACCCACCTGAGCGCAGACTCCACGGGGGCATCTGCACCTGACCGCTCTCCTCATAGCAAATGACCAGGATCCTTCTGTCCTGTGCACCCCCAGCACCGCGGCCCTTCTACAGCCACTGCCCCGGGGCCAGCGCTCCATGGTCACCAGCCCTCTCTGGGAGGCCCGGGAGCTGGGTCTGCACTGTTTCTCAGCTGTGGCCACACACACAGAATCACCTGTCCCTTGGACAAGTGGGAAGAGGGGCAGCACACACTTCCATCACCCTGGGCAAGCTGTCCACCTGGACGTTGTGTGTGTGCACACGTGCTGCGGGCTCAACTGCCGAATCAGGAGAGAGCACCAGTCCCCAAAACAGCTGTCGCAGACACACAACTATCTTCATACCACTGGCTTGTCACAGAGCTTTGCTTCCCTCCCCTCCGAGAGCAGCATGTCAGATTACTATGAGGGCTCAAGAAGCCGGGATTTCAGAAGAGAAACTGATCCCGGACGTTCCCGGCATAGTCCCCACGCTCCCAGCGGGGTGGGGGTGGGGCTGTTGCATCCGGCATTCTGCAGAGAGAGCATCCTCTGAAC
Source organism: Lepilemur ruficaudatus (assembly GCA_963574885.1). Taxonomy (NCBI): domain Eukaryota; kingdom Metazoa; phylum Chordata; class Mammalia; order Primates; family Lepilemuridae; genus Lepilemur; species Lepilemur ruficaudatus. Next base: position 23,202 of record CAUYRT010040730.1, on the reverse strand, counting down.
TCGGCTGATTCACAGCCCAACTGGAGCTGAGGAAGGAGCCTGCGCTGGACTCCAGACGCCTGCACGGCAGCCTCTACGAGACCAGGCCTGGGCCTGCAGGCCACAGGGGCCCGCCCATCTGCTCTGCCTCATCACCTTTCCTAAACACAGCCGGGCAAGACAGGCCAGACAGACACACGCAGAGCCTGCCTCCTGGGCACCCCGCCGCGGCACACACGTGCAGGCAGACAATAGACTGCAGAGCCGGAGCTGCTCCGAAGGGAGCAGCCAGGCACCTGCCACCGCCCCGCCCACCCACCTGCCTCACACCTGTAAAGCCCTCTGGGCTCTTCTTGCCCTGTCAAGTTCAAGGAACAGCAAGGCCCTGCGTAAACAAGGAAGTGGGCTGAAAACACAGCAAAGACAGGCGGATGGTGGCCTGTGATTCTGGGAGGGACAGGGCTTCTCCTGTCTGGGACCTGGATCTGCCCCAGTGCAGACAGACTCAGGAGTGTAAATGCTCAGCCCCAAAGCCTGCGCCTACTTGTCCAGGCCCCGATGTGCCACAGGCCCCTGGCCAGGACTGAACCAGCAGGCACAGCCACAGAAGTCTGCCTGTAAAAGACACCTTGGGGGGGCTCAGGCAGGAGGACAGACATAAGTTACACCTTAGGTAGACAAGAGAGTAGCAAGTTCGTGACACCCTGAGATGGCCAAAGACAGGAAATTCACCCAATGGCTCCAGCCAGGCCAGACCCACTCAGCCCCAGGATGCTGAGGGCAGAGGAGCCTCCTCCCTGGAGAGACCTGTCCACACCAGTCGGAGCCGTCAAAACCTTAACTCGAGCAGCAACTGACAGCAGACAGCCCAGCCGGCTGGGGTGGGGGGTGGAGCGGGGAGGGAGACAGCACCTGGGAAGCCCAGGCTGGGCCTGTGCCTGGGAGGGGCTGCTGACCTCCAGCCCCCCACCTGCACGTCCCACCCTCCCCACCCCAGGGAATCCTCAAGTGCACAAGACCCTCTCGGAGACTCAAGTCCTCCCAACAGTTTTCCAGGCTCCATATCTTTAGGGGCAGAGCCCGACCCTGTGGACCCAGGCAGGCCCCCTCCGAACCAGCCGGGAGCTGGTATGCCAGCCACCAGATCCCAGACCCCGATCCAGACGCGCGTCCCGGACACTCGCCCCTTCTACACCCGGGGTCTGCTAAGCTGGGGACTCAGACCCCGCCAGTAGCCAGGGTCTGTGGCGGTCGGACCCAGCCACCCTCCCTCCGGTTCCGGCCTCTTTAAGCCCCACCAAGTGGGGAGCCGGGCTGGGCGCGCCGCTCCCCACCCACGGGCCCCACCCGCGCCCCAACGCGCCGGGCGCCAACCCGCCCGGCCCAGGACGTCTGCAGGCGCCCCCAGCTCCGCGGCCCGCCGACCCGGGCGGTCGCCCACTGGCACCGTCAGGGGCCGCGGGCTGCTCCCCGGCCCTGGTGCGGGGCTGCGGCGCGGGCTTCCCCGACCCCCGCGGCCGGCCCCCGGCCGCCCGCCTCACGCTCCGGCCCCGGCGGTCCTCCCGCCGCGCCCCGGCCCCTCGCCACCCCGCCCGGCCGCGCCCCTACCGTGCGCCTACCGTGCGGTCAGCTCCGGCTCGGACCCGGCGCGCGGGGGCTCGGCAGGCGGCGCGGACCCGGCCGCAGGAAATGCCAGAGGACGGATCTGACCGCGCGAGGCGGAGCGAGGGAGCGGGAGGAGGCCGAACGGGCGAGGGGGCGGAGGGAGCAGGGCGCGGCGGCCGCAAAACCCGGGCGGATCGGCGGCCGCGCCGGAACGGGCCCTGCGGGGACCCTGGTCCCGGCCGCGCGAGGCCGCCCTCCCCCTGACGCGCTCCGGGGCTCCCGCGCACGCAGACGGCCACGGGTCGGGACGCTCCGCTGAAAGTGGCCACGAGGCTGGGCGGGGTGCATAGTGGTGAGTGGGCTCAGCCTCCTGGGGTTCTCGCATTTAGGGGTGCATGCCTTAGCCCACGCTAGCCAGAGTGAGGTGTCTCCTCTACCTTCCTGAGTCCAGGAGCCTGCAGCACTTTCTCCCCCAGTTATGGAAGCCACCAGAACACAAGGAGAACCCCAGAAACCCGAGCCCATTGTCCCTGTCCTGTATGTGCTACGAAGGACCCTCTGCCACACCGCATGTTTCTAACTGCACCTGTCTATGGGGATTCTTTTGCTAAGAAGCCACCCTCTGGTGGATTTCGTCCCGTGTTCCCCCTCATCCCTTCTGCCCCCAGAGACCTTTTTAGACACTCCCCACCCCCTAGTCCTCTTGCATACTGAAGACATTTTTTCTAATTCCTCTGAACAGCCCCCAGACAGGAGCGCAGAAGCCCTTCCCTGGCCCATAGGCCCTGAGGGGATGTGAGCTCCTGTTGACCCCAGCAGTAGCCCCCAAGCCTGAGGTGCTCTGGGACCCTGCCAGGTCCTTCTTCTAGCGTCTATGGCCAGGCGAGTTGGGAGCTGGGCCCACTTCCTCAGGCATGTCCCCAGATGCAGACAGAACTTGGGCAGGTGAGGAGCCTTTTCCAAACAGAACTTTAAAAGGGACAGGACTGACCCTCGGCAGAAAGCCCCAGCTCCTTCCCACAGTCTGGATCTGCCACCAACAGGCCCATTTCCACATCTTCACGCCCTGTTGGGTTGCAGGTGCTTTCGGGTCCCCAAGCCGATCAGGGACATGATGCCAGACCACCGGGCAGGGGTGTGGGGGTGAGCCTGCGTCCAGCTGTCCAGCCCCCGGAGCCGGAGCAACAACATGCAGGTGCTCTGCCCCCAGCCAGCCAAACCGCTCTTTCCCTCTGAGCCTCAGCCACGCCCAGCCCACAGACCCACTGCTGGGTCTCCAGCTCGGGGCAGAAGCACCAGCTGCCCGATGGAGGTCAGGCATGGGTTGAGGAGGCGGGTGGGCTGCCTGGACCTGCTCTAAGCTTACCCCTGGGCTAGCCTCGTCCAACCCCGCGGTCACCTTTCTAGGCCTTGGGATGCAGAACAGCTCAGACAAGATGCTCAGGGCCATGGTGGGACCCTGCTCCATGTGGCCTGCGGCAGGCGGCCTCCACCTCTCCAGGACAAGGTCTGCACAGCGTGGGATCGGCAAAGACCAGCCAGTCTGCTCTTTGGAGCCGCTGCCCAGAGCTGGGGTGCCACTACCAGGAGCCTGGTAAATTGCTGGTTGCTGGGGACAATCCACAGGGAATTGGGGAAGAAAACAAAGCCCCTATCCCCCGGGGGCGCAGGTCTCAGGGGCCAGAGGAGGGCAAGTTGCCAGGCACTTCATGCTGGCTTTGTGGGCGGGGCCTGGATTTCATGAAATGACACTACTGAGGGCAGAGGTTAAAGGGGCACCTGGCCTGAGTGTGGGAAGGGCCCAGAGATGACAACAGGGCGGGGGCTCCGGGGGTGGAGTCCAGACAATGTTTGAGCCCTTCTCAGGGTTGAGTCCAACAACCGCCAGATGGCCACAGAGAAATAAGGCATGTGCCACCTGCTGGGTGCAGCGACAGGTGTCAGGCGTCCGTCTAGCCGCACAGCAAGCTCTTGACTCTTGAGGAAGCCCCTGCCAGCCTCTTGCCTGGTTTTGGAGAGGCCTCAAGGTGAAGGGGACACCCCTGACTAGAGGTGAGTCTGAATCCTGCTGCTGCCCGAAAGCAGCTCTACCACTGGACAGCGACTTGTTCCTTCCGGGCCTTGACATCCTCAGCTGTCAAAGGGACACTGCACGTGTGCGGGTGGCCATCGCAGGAAACGCCGCATGAAGAGCCTCAGAGCCTGGCGGAGCCGGGTGCGGATGGCACCAGCTTTGGGAGCACACTGCGTAGGCCTTGGGTAGGTCCGTGCCATTCCCTGTGCCTCAGTTTCCTCACGCGTAATAGGTGACGATGATGACAACAGTTTCCACCTGAGGAGCTGCCGTGAGTCCCCAGGGAACGCTGGCCTTGAGGGAACCCTGGGGGTCAAGAGACCAGCCGTGGGGAGGAGTGGCTGGCACTGCCCAGCTGCGCAGTCCGAATTTACAATCCAGACGGGCGTGTCTGCGACGTGAAATGTGGAGGGGCTTGCTCTGGAGCAGGCGGAGTACAACTTACGGTCGGGACTGCTTCAGTCCAGCTCCCCAGGACAGTGGTTCTCAGAGGGGCGATTTTGCCTCCTGTACCCAGGTGACACTGGGCAATGTCGGGACACAGTTGTGGCTGTCATGATTGGGGGGTGCTAATGGCATCTAGCGGGTAGAGGCCAAGGATGCTGCTATGCACGCTATGGCACAGACAGCCCCCACGACAAAGAACGGTGTCTGCAAAGGCTGGTGGCGCTGAGGTGCAGAAACCTGCTCCAGAAATCACTACACTGGCAGCTGCTGGGCTCGCACCTGAGCTCTGGGTGGCTTGTCTGTGGGGGCTGCAGGGGGACCTCAAGGCCGCCTGCTGTGGAGCCCCTGCCCTGTCCCAGGCTCTGAGCACTCATCTCCTGACCACGTGGGGTTAATGACACAGCTGTTGGCTCCTTCTCACATCAGACTCCTTTCCTCTTTCCAAGGGCTTTGGACGCTGGACTCATTTAATCCACCCGACAGTCCTATGAGGCTGGTTTTGCCATAGTCAGCTCCATTGTACAGGTGGGGAAACCGAGGCAAAGCAGGTGGTAAGGCTGGGCTCCCCAGTGCTTGGGCTGCAGAGCTGTGCTCTAAACCGCTATGCTCTGCTGCCTAGTTAATAATGAAGATCCCCAGTCTCAGGAGACCCCCAGAAGCCCTGGCCTCTCCCACTATGCCCGGCTGCCTTCCTGGGAAAGCTGGGGTGGCCAGTGCACGTTGGAACATTCCTGGGCGCCTCAGAGAAGGCCCCTCCAGGGATGCCTTCCTCAGGGCTCCAACAACCCGGGGAGGTCACGAGGGAGAGACACGGAGCCAGATGTGGGGCAAGGTGCTTTCACACCTATCACCTCATTTAGGCCTCACCAAGCCAGCTGCAGCAACAGTAGTGATTTCTCCCCATTTTGCAGATGAGGAAACTGAGGCCTGAGTAGTAAGGGGCACAGCTGGACTTAGGTTGGGTCCCCGACTCCTCATGGGGCACCTGCCCTGTCACTCCTGGCAGCAGTGGGTGAGTCCGGGCCAGCTGCTCTGAGGGCAAACCCTCCCGGGCACGCCTGCTGTGAGCACCTGGCTCGGGGTCCCAGGTTCCTCACCTGGGCAACAGGATAACTCCCCCCACCCAGGTGGTGGGGCTGGGTGGAATTCAAAGCCCCTGGATGTGCTCCAGGGCATGAGAGCTCATCAGAAGGCACAACAGCATGTATCGTCTGGCAGTGTGCCTGGCACCCTGGCCTAAACTTTACATGTCTGACCAGTTGCATCCTCCTGTCACCTGCAGGCCCGGAGTCACCAGTGTCCCCTTGATACAGAGGCTGATGGCTCGGGCAGTGAAGCACCCAGCTCCTGGCTTGGCAGCTACAGAGTGGCCGAGGCAGCTCTGGAAGCCAAGCTAGTGCTCAGGCTGCAGGAGGCGGGCTGTCCCTCGCCACACCCCGGCTGGAGGCAGGGCATGACAAGAAAGGGGCCTCCTTCAGCCTCAGCGCAGTGCCCAGGCTCTCCTGTTCCTGGATCTCGCCCGCAGTGCTGCAGGGGGCGGGGCCCTGGGGAGGAACAGGGAGGTGCCTTGTCCCCACATGTGTTCCTCCTCCTCTCCCAGAGGAGACCGTTCTGTCTTCCTGGGCTGAGTCACCAGCCAGGTGTGGGGGGCGGGGCGAGCAGCGCCGCATCTGTCCTCTCCTGGGGAACCTGCCTGCCCAGTCCCACCTTCTGCAGCGCTGGGGCTCCTGTGCATGCCTGCTGGCTGGGTGGCTGCTCCAGCTCTGTCTCTGTCTCTGTCACACACGCGAGTGCACACACACGAGCACACACACACACGTGTGCGCATGCACAGCTGTGTTTCAGAAAGACACATCTAACAAACACCTGATTGTCATAAAATCATGGAATTTGCCTGCCCCTCTTGGTGACAGTATTTGGGCTCCTGCCTGAAAGGACGAGAAGATGCTATTTCTAGGGCAGAAAGCTCTGCAGGACTTTTTTTTGCAGGGCTGTGTTTTTTTTTGCAGGACTCCGTGGGAGGCGGAGGTGCCTCTGGGAGGGGGGGTGTGAGTGTGCCGCTGAACGTCACCGTCATTGGAGTGCGAAGCCAGTCCTTGGGCCCCTGCCTGCGGCCCTGCTGGCCAGTCCTTGGGCCCCTGCCTGTGGCCCTGCTGTGTGTGGCAGGCAGGTCCTGTAGCACCCTCCCCAGCACCTGGCTGTGGGGGGTGAGGGCTCCTGGGGACACTGAGGTGAGGTTGGGGACATGCCTGAGAAACCTCACAAGGTAAAGAAATGCCCGGAGTTCCTGACTGCCGGCCAGTGCCCGAGCTGAGCAGGGGCAGCTGCTGGCCAGGGGCTGGTTTTGGTTTTTTTTTTTTGTTTTTTTTTTTCGAGACAGGGTCTTACTCTGTTGTCCAGGCTGGAGTGCAGTGGCGCCATCATAGCTCACTGTAACCTTGAACTCCTGGCCTCCAGTGGTCCTCCCGCCTCGGCCGCCAGAGTGTGGGGACTGCAGGCGTGGCCACCTCCCCTGGCCTGTTGCCCTTTATGGGCTCCTCTCCAGGCAGGAGCCAAGCTCAATGCAGACGCTGGTTTCAGACGCTGAAGTGGCTCCTCACCTGTCACCATCGGCTTGTGGGGCTGTGTCTGCCACAGTCATGGGGTGCTCCTGTCTCCACAGTGGGGCCAGAGGCATGGGCGGGGGGCAGTTCGGGTGGCAGGGGCTCCTGGCTCAGGCTCCAGGGAGAGCCTCTGTCTCCACGCCCCTGCCCCCCAGGAGGGAGCAGCCATACTGCCCGTGTGAGGAGATGCAGGACACGGGGCTTGAGAGAGTCCTGCAAGGCCCTCGGAGCCCGGGAGGAGGGATCCTCCCTGCGGGTGGCCAGAAACACCGACCAGGGGACACCTGCAACAGGCGTGTCTCAGAGGGAGTCGCATCCTGACTGCATCCTCGCTGGGAGCCCAGTCTGTTCCTGGGAGGCCGTGGAGCCCTCGGGTGCAGGCGTGGCCCCAGAGGGTTGCTCCCGTGGCTGAGTCCTCAGGCCAGAGCTGGGGACACAGGGGACGGGGAGAGGGCTGTGGAAGCAAGACTGAGAGCTGTCTCCTCCATCATAGCACGTGTGCCCGTCACAGCCACCGTCAGGGAGACAGAGCAACACTGTCCACCATGACGTAACCAGAGGTGTACGGGGTCACCTTGTCACGTCCTGGCTCCAAGATAAAGGAGCCCTGGAGCCTCCCTGGTGAGCAGCTGACGCGCCACGACGGCCGCCCCAGCCCTGACTCTGGAACGTTGTGTCTGGAGACACATGGTGACCTCAGGGGACATGAGGACATGGCATTTCTCCATCTGTCTGTAACAAGGTGTGTTAGCTTCCCGGGCTGCCGTGACAACACAGCAGGCGTGTGTTCTCTCGCAGCCTGGAGGCTCTGGGGGCCCTTCCTAGCCTCTCTCTCGGGTCTGGTGGCTTCAGTCCCGTCTCTCCAGCCCCTGCCTGCACCCTCGGCCATGGCGTTCCTCCCTCCGTGTGCCCCCAAATCCCAGCTCCCTTCTCTCACGAGGACGGCAGTCAGGGGATTTAGAGCCCACCCGGATAATCCAGGATGATCTCATCTGAAAATCCTTGCCTTAATCACATCTGCAAAGACCCTATTTCCAAAGAAGGTCACGTGCACAGGTACGGTGGATTTGGATGTGGGCATATCTTTCGCGGGACACAGTTCAACCCACCGCAACAGGCGACCGTGGCAGGATTGCACTTGTTTTCCCTGCGGATACCTGTGGGTTAGTTTGGGCAAGCTGGTCCTTCTTTGCAAGGTGAACTTCTTTCCTGTTCTAAATGCTTTTGTCCTGGGTCTCCCTCTGGGGCCATAGCCCGGGGACCTGGCAGCCAAGAGGCCGACCAATTCTGGCTCAGTGGCCCCGCTGGGCGCTGTCCTGCCCTTACTTGGGGAGCGCCGAGGGTGCAGCCCAGGCCCTCCAAGAGCAGCAGATGGCTGCGCTGCTGCCAGGGGCCGCCCTTCTGGTGTCCGACAACTGGATACCGAGGGCCAGAATTGGCAAGAAGGCTGGTGTCCTCCAGGGAGCCTCAGCCGGCCTTTGGAAGGACCGTGGGGAATCCGGCACGTTCTCTCTTCCCCAGTCTGAGGAGAGCCCAGGGCTGCTGCCTGGAGACACAGCCAGTTGTTGAAAGAAAAAGTCGCAAGGCGGGATCTGCATGCAGAGTGGCCACCAGGTGATGGGCCTGGAGGGAAGCTGGGACCCCTTGGCTGGGGGCTCTGAGATCTGCATGGCTGGGTCTGCCCACGGTCCCTGACGCTGCAGACCCCTCCCACGCACAGGGCCACTGACCACCAGTCGCTTGCTTGTGGGCCTGGGCTTTGGTTAGCGGGCAGACGGAGAGGCCCTCAAAGATGTCCCAACCCAGCAACCTTATGAAAAGGTGACCAAGACCTCTAGGGGGAAAGGTCACCCAGGTACGTGACTAGTCAGTAGTGGGGGCTCCAGGAATTCTCTGTGGCCCCTGCAGAAACACCAGGACACCTTGCAGCTGAAAATGTCTACGCTTGCTTTGGGGGGTCTGGAGCAGTGTGAGGCTGGAGTCTCCCAAGGGGGCAGGCGCAGCCTCTAGGGGACCCCGAGTCCCTTTCGCAGGCCCAACAAGTCACAGTTGTTTTCACCGTAAGACCACGGTGCTATTTCTTCGTCTCACCTTTGTTCTCTCAGACCTTAAGTGGAGTTTTCTGCAGACTGTGTGTGTGTGATACTGCAACAGACTGAGCACGGAAGCAGACGTGAGAATCCGGCGGCTTCTGTCACATCAGGCATTAAAGAGACTCACAAAAAATGTCAAACAATGCACTCTTTTCACTAAATATTTTTGTTTCAGAAAATATAGTTGGTTTTCACAAACAATGTGTTATTTGCATTAACCACCTAATGGATTTATCACTGTTACTTTTTAAATGAATAATTAAACATTTTTTAAAACTTAAGAGTAAATATTGACAGATATGACCTACAGAAACAAATGTTCTTTGTGGTCCTTGGTAAATTTTTTTTTTTTTTTGGCTCTGTTGCCCAGGCTGGAGTGCAGTGGCATCATTATAGCTCATTAAAGCCTCAAACTCCTGGGCTCAAGCGATCCTCCCACCTCAGCTTCCCAAGTAATTGAGACTACAGGTTCGTACCACCACGCCTAGCTGATTTTCCTATTTTTTGTAGAGACGGGATTTTGCTACGTTGCCCAGACTGGTCTCAAACTCCTAACCTCAAACAATCCTCCTGCCTTAGCCTCCCAAAGTGCTAAGATTACAGGCATGAAGCACTGCACCTGGCCTGTCCTCAGTAATTTTTATAAAATATAAAGGACCACAAAAGGTTTGGAAAACACAGATGTAGAAGATGCTGAGCAGCAGAGTATAAGGATTCCCATATGGTGCTCTGGAAGGGGCTTTGGCTTTGGAATCAGAACAGGTGTGATTTGCCATCTTCACCTGTTCCTCTACCAGTATCACCATGACCACCACCATCACCATCAGCACTACCATAATAATCACCATCACCACCATCATCACCATCAGCACCACCATCACCACCATAATAATCACCATCATAATCACCATCACCACCATCATCACCATCAACACCATCATCACCACCATAATAATCACCATCATAATCACCATCACCACCATCATCACCATCACCATGATGCCACTACCATCTCCACTGTCACCGTTCCCACTGTCGTTACTGTTCTCATGATTGCCATCTACCCTTGGTTGAGCATATACTGTGTGCCAGTGACTGTATTAAGGGCTTTATAATCATCATCTCTAATCGTCATAGAACTCTGCCAGGTGGGTAGTAATGTCCGTGTTTTACAGGTGAGGAAACTGGGGCTTACAGAAGTTGGATGAAAGTACCTGACAGAGCAGCCTCTGAACACCAGTCTGTTGGGCTCCCCACTCTTGTCTCTCTGACCCTGGGACGTTACTCAAGCTTGCTTTGTCCCCATTTGTGAGTTGCTAGGTGGGAATAGCACTGATGATGACAGTCACTGTTGCTGACTGCCCACGAAGTCCCCGCGCTGGGCTACGTGCGTGTGCATGTTGTCTTGATCCTCTCAATCTCGTACAACAGGCATTAAAGTAACACCCGTCTTGGGCTGGGACAGGCCCGTGTGGAAAGCACCGACCCCCGTGCCCAGCACAGTGTGGCACTGGGCCAACGCTCACCCCATCGTCATAGCTGCCCCGAGTGTGGGCTAAGAGGTTGCCCGGCCTGCAAGCCGAGCCAGGCAGCTGGGAGGCATGGGGGTGGGGCGCAGGTTAGTGAGGCTGTGGCCTCCCCACCTCCCAGCTCTGTGCTGTTCCTGGGGCCGGGGTCCGTCCAGCTTCCTCTCCCTAATCGCAGATTTATGGAGCACCTGTTAGGTGGAGTCCCAGGCACGGGGGACGTGGCTGTGAACAGACAATAAGGCTTCTGCCCGCTCGGTGCTCACAGACTTTTGTGGGAAAGACAAAAACCAAGTGCAGGAACACGGCCCCTAGCGGTGGTAGGAGGGAAGCCAACGGGGCGGGGGCAGAGGGAGGAGGCACCGGGTGAGTGGGGTTGGGAGAGGGGGAGAGGGTGGCTGGAGAGGGTTTTCCCACAAGAGGACTTCTGAGCTGTGACACCTTGGGGCTCAGCTTGCCCGGTTGGAGGAGGCAGCCGGCACTGGCATGGGGTGACCATGGGCTTACAGCCAGAGGCCAGCGTGGCAGGGCAGGGAGGGTGAGGGAGAGGGGGCGGGGGAGAGGCCAGAGAGGCCTCAGGGGCCGCCATGCATGGCTTCCTGGCCTGCATGGAGTTTGATTTTATTTTGATTGTGATGGAAACCACTTGGGGGGCTCTGAGGATGGAATAGTGTGCTGTTTATTTTTGCTGTAGAGAGACAAGAACGGAGGCAGGGAGCCTTGCAAAAGCATTTGGTGTTGTCCAGGCTTGTTTTAGGATGCTCGAGGGGGAGGTCAGGAGACGTGGGCATATTCAGTCGTATTTTTGAAGTAACCAGAGCTGACACCCACCCAAGTTGTACCCACCAAGAGCTGACACCATAAGGGTGCGGAGGGAAGGCTTCCAATCAAAGGCAGTGAAGGCAGCAGGCCTGGGACAGGAGTTAGGGTTCTAGCTGGCTGTGCCCCTTGCCAGATGGGCCTCAGTTTCCCCCTTGTTCTTAGGTGATAATACACATCTGACTCTCATGGAGGCCCCGAGACTCTAGTCGGGTAATAGATGGGACACACACTTCCTGGTTTGAAACACACCGTCTGCTGCAGTGCAGTCGGACACAAGCTCCTCAAGATCAGAATCCCCTCTCTTCTCCCCCGTGGGTCTCCCCTTGTTCAAGGCAGTTTCTTCAAGAGTGAAACTACAGACTGTGAGCCCTCGTGAGCACAGACGCAAAAGTCCTCAACAAGCTACTGGCAAATAAAATGCAGCAGTGTACAGAAAGAATCATATGTCATGACCAAATGGGACTTATTACAGGAACGCAAGGCTGGTTCAACATTTGGAAATGAGTTGGTGTAGTTTACCATAGCAACAGGCCAAAGAAGAGAAATGATACAATCATCGCTAGAGTTGTAGGAAAAGCGTCTGACAAAATTCAAGATCCACTTGTGATAACAGCTCTTGGAAAACTTGTACTGGATAAGAACTTAACAAAAGGTATCTACAAAATAACCTAGAGCTAACATCATACTTAGTCATGAAAGAATGCTTTCCGCTCTAGACAGGGAACAAAGCGAAGATGTCCACTTGTACCACTTGTCTGCAACAGCTCCCTGGAAGTCCTAGATCGCTCAATAGGACAAGAAAAGGAGGAAAAATGTATACAGATTGGGAAGGAAGACATAAAATGGTCTTTGTTTGCAAATGACATAATTATCTAAGTAAAACATCCCAAAGAACAAATTAAAAAGCTACTAGAACTAGTGAGTTGAAAAAGGTCAACACACAAAGATCAGTTGGGATTCTTTGTGCAGCAATCAGCCTACATCAGCTTCATGCATCGGCAAACTCAATATTGTTAGGATGTTAATTTGCTCCAAACTGATTAGTAAATTCAGTGTAATCCCAATCAAAATCCCAGCAGGAATTTTCAGGCAAAAATTGATAGGCTAATTCTAAAATGTATACAGAAAGACAAAGTAACTAGAACAGACGAAACGATTTTGAAAAAGAAAGCAGTTGGAGGACTCATACCACTTAGTTTCAAGACTTACTATAAAGTCACCGTAATCAAGACAGAGCAGTATTGATATTGGCAAAACAACAGACACATAGATTAATGGAACAGAAGAGAGAGCCCAGAAATACACGGTCAATTGAATTTTTACAAAGAGGCAAAGATACAAAAGGTAATTCAACAGAAAAAGGATAGTCTTTTCAACAATGGTGTTGTAACGATTTGTCACCCCTCTGCAAAAAAACAAACCTCGACCACTACCTTGCACAGTAAAAAAAAGATCTCAAAATGGACCATAGACTGAAATGTAAAATCTAAAGCCATAAAACTTACAGAAAAATACATAGGTGAAAATCTCTGAGACCTTGGGCTAGACAATAACGCCAAAAGTCAAATGATGCCATCATCTACACTGGGATAAAATGCTAAGTTGCACTTGGTGAAAATTAAAAATTTCTCTTCGAAAGACACTGCTAGGAGAATGAAAAAACAGCCACACACTGGGAGGAAAGTCTTTGCAAAGCATTTATCTGACACCCAGCATATATGAAGACCTCTCAAAACTCAATAATAAGAAAACAACCTGATTTTAAAAATTCGCTAAAGATTTGAACAATCACTTCGCCAAAGAAGATATTCATGTGGCAAATAAGCTCAGGAGGTGACATTCAACGTCAGTAGTCATCAGATAATTGTGGGTGAAAACCACGAGGAGACGCCGCCGCACACCCATGGGAAGGGCTGATGTAACCACCAGCACCACCAGCAACCCTACCCAGTGTTGGTGAGGACGTGGAGCATCAGAACCTTACAGGCTGCTGGGGGAAGGCAAAAAGGTACAGCCACCTTGGAAGGCAATTTGGCAGTTTCTGGTGAAGGCGACATATGTTCTATACCTTGACCACGGACTTCGCCGTTCCGCCCCTGGGTGTTCACCAAAGTTCAGTGAAAACAAACCCACACAGAAACCTGCACGTAAATGTTTGTAGTGGCTTCATTCGTAGTTGTCCAAGACCCTAACAAGCCAAGCATCCTTCAGTGTGAATAGATGGACAAAATGCGTTGCCTCCCTTCAATGAAAACTGCTCAGCAATCAGGGGAACAAAGTCCCCACACGTGCAGCTGCCTGGGGGAATCTTACCCGCACCTGCTGAGTGGCAGAGGCCACACACAACAACAATCTACATACCGTATGACTCCTATGACAGTTTGCAAAAGGCAAAAATGTAGGGATAGAAAACGGATCAGTTTTTTCAGGGACTGGGGTCCGGGAGGGGAGGCGGGTCAACCAGAGAGAGACACTGGGACGTGTTTGGGTATTGGAACCGGTCTGCACCTTGACCCCGGGGGCGATTGCACAGATGCGTGCGTCTGTCAAAACTCATACAGCGGCACATTGAAAAGGGTGAATTTATAGAATACACCTGGGGGGGGGCCAGTGCACGGAAAGACACGATCCCAAACACCTTAATTGCGAATGTCGGAAATATCAAATCCCAAAAATATAATTTTGGAAAAAGTAATAAAAAAATATTTAAAAGACATTTGCTTATATTTTTAAAGGGGGACTTATCTGAGAAACATAAAAACATGACAGAACACTTCACAGGCCACTTCACACAATAAAACAGGCAATAATAACATACGCATCTTTGCAAACATAAACACTCAGGTATACTAATGACAGTCCCACTGGTCACCAGCGTAACAGCTACGAACAGACAAACCATATTCATAAAGAAATAGGTGAAAAGGGGAAACGTGCGCACACAGGTCACCCAGGCTGGTAACTGTGTGCACTGGCTTCGTAACCACAGCCGCCTGACACACAGTGACGAGCAGCCTGAGTCTCTGACAAGATCACAACCGTCCGCCCAGTCGCCCAAAGAGCTGGGATTTTGAGAAATTATATCTTTCACACACGCAGATGTACAAAAGGATACCTCTTCCTTTACTGAGGGAGTTTCAACATTTTTACATGCACGCACAAAGTTTACGCATGCTAAAGTTGTGATAATGCACTTTTGTGGACTCAAATTTGCAAAAAATGCATAAGATAAAACAGAACTCTCTAAAAGTCTTTACACAGGCCGGGCGAGGTGGCTCACACCTATAATCCCAGCCCTCTGGGAGGCTGAGGCGGGAGGATCACTCAAGGTCAGGAGTTTGAAACCAGCCTGAGCAAGAGTGAGACCCCATCTCTACTAAAAATAGAAAGAAATTAATTGGCCAACTAAAAACATATAGAAAAAATTACCCGGGCATGGTGGCGCATGCCTGTAGTCCCAGCTACTCGGGAGGCTGAGGCAGGAGAATCGCTTAAGCCCAGGAGTTGGAGGCTGCAGTGAGCTATGATCACACCAAGGCACTCTAGCCTGAGTGACAGAGCAAGACTCTGTCTCTAAAATAAAATAAAATAAAAACGGTAAACGTCTTTTTGCAATGCATGCCCTTGGTGCTGGAGATGATGTGAAGAGGAAACGCACAGCGCAACAAATTGGCGCAGTGCACGAAGGGGCAGAGGTCATACAGGGCCGAATACTTTGGCAGAAGAGATTTCTCGTATTTTTCGACTGTGCTTTCCCTTCTTCTAGCACCTTCCACACCCTTGCGGGACCTGTGTTTGGACGGTGGCTGTGGTCCGCGTTTCCCAAGTACGGGCTGTCGCTTTGATAGTCTGGTGACCGCTCAGCTGTGGCAAGTGAGAGATTTCCAGCTTTCACGGCACCAACAATTAGCTTCTAAATTTTTATCTTTCCCCATCTAGGAGCCTCGTACACGTGACTCGTCACTGCCTTTTCGCGAAGGAGCAGTGTCACAGATCTCCGTCGTGCTATAAGGAACACAGTGAGAAGGCTCCACCTTCGGCGTCTCCGATACCAAATCTACATCAGTCGGGGTTTCCCCAGAGAGACGGAACCAACCAGACATGTGCGTAGATACGTGAGAGGGATGTATCAGGCGAACTGGCTCACACGATTGCCTTGGCTGAGAAGTCCCACGACAGGCCGCCTGCAAGCTGGGGACCCTGGGATGCCAGCGGTGTGGCTCGGTCCAGGTCTTGAGGCTCAGACCCGGGGAAGCAGACGGTCTAACTCCCAGTCCACAGAAGCCCCAGGACCCAGGCACCGCGGTTGTCGGTCCCGCGGTGCCAAAGCAGGTGAGCCTGGACCGCTGAGGTCCAAGGCTGAGGCGTGTGTTCGTCCTCCCGCCCAGCCACCAACAGCGCCGCCCGGAGTGAGGGCGGATCTCCCGCCACATCCACTCGGACTCACGCCCTGCCCGCTCCGGAGACACCCCGGACTCGCCCACGCTGATGCTCTGCCAGGTTTCTAGGTGCTTTTACTTAATTTCCAAATAAAGACCAACACCAGGCAACAGTTGCACCCACCACGACGCAACTCTCCTGTGCACAAGAGAAAACGTAGCAACCCCTTCCCCAGAACCTAGCTCTCAGGGTTTCAACATTTGGGATTTTAATCTTTTGGGATTGTGATTTTCAGGATTTTAGACTTCAGGGATTTTGATCTTTCGGGATGTCAGCCCTGGGGATTATGGCGCTGGGGATTATGATGGACGCGGAGCCTAGCTACCCTCGAAAGCGCGGCCGTGAGGCAGTGGGAATGGAGACAGGCGATGGGCAACGAGTTGGAAGGAAGCAAATGCGGTTTGTGCGTGAAACAGCGTGTGACTGTGGGGCGGGCTCGGGCCTGGACACGAGGGACAAGTGCAGGCCTTGAAAATGCTCTGGGGGAGGCCAAGCACGCGTCGGGTGAAACCTGGCCCTTTCCAGAGACACTTCCAGTCCTGGTGTCCGCGGTCTTGTAGCCAGGGCCGGGCTGGGGCCCCCAAGGCTCCCAGGTCGAGGGGCGGGGCCCTGGAGGTCATCACCCAGACTGTCAGGACAGCCCCACCTTGCCAGCTCAGAGCCAGGGAGCTGTCGGTGCTGGCAGGCCGTGGAGGGCAGCGGGAAGGGACCACAGGACAGGCAGGAGAGGACAGGGACAGCAACTTCAGGGTCTCCGGAAGTGAACCTGGACCCCTGAGAGAGTGTGACTGTAGCCCCAGCGAGTAAGTGACCGTAGCCTTGTCCTGAGCTGGGTGAGGGTGGGCAGTGAGCATAGTGTGGCCCTCCCAGGCTGCAGCAGCTCCTGGCTCGGGCCCGGCCTGTTCTCAGACATAGGTGGGCACAGACGGAGCTGGCAGCCAGCCCTGCCTGGGGCTTGTTCTCCTGAGACATTGGGTCCTGGGGGTGCCCTGTGGCAGGCCGGCGGCAGCACTCAGCGGCTCACACCTTGTGCTCCGGCCAGAGAGGAAGTGGAAGACGGCGGGCCTGGGACGGAGGCTCAGCTGTGGAGGGGGCAGGGTGCAGTCACCCTCTGTCCTAGTGCCTTTGTGCCACTATAACAGAATGCCTGAGGCTGGGTAATTTGCAAAGAAAAAGGGTTTATTGGCTCATGATTCTGGTGGATGGAAGGTCTGAGGTTGGGCAGCTGCATCTGGGGAGGGCCTCGGGCTGCCTCCACTACTGGTGCAAAGTGGAAGACGGGGTGGACGTGAGTAAAGAGGTCACGTGGGCAGAGACGAAGCAAGAGAGAGAAACCAAGGAGCCTCTTTTTAACAACCCACTTTCACGGGAACAAATCCCTTCCCATGAGGACTCGCTCACCCCCACATGTGGGCATCGATCTATCCATGAAGGACCCATCCCAGTGACCCAGCACCTCCCACCAGGTCCCACCTCCTACCGCTGCCACACTGGAGATCAAATGTCCACATGGGTTTTGGAGGGACAGACCACGTCCAAACCATAACACGCTCCCTGCCTCTCTGCTGGGGCTGCCTTCCCCTGCTGCAAGGGAAGGGTCCCCACTCATGCGTTCACCGAGGGCAGAGGTGAGCTGTCCAGAACAGCTTTTATGAGGAAGAGGACAGAGTGAGGACAGGGTAACCACGTTCTACTCTGGAGGCCCTGAGTGTCCTACCCTGGTGGCACCGAGGCTGGGCTGGCCCATAGCTCCCTGTCCTTGGGGTGGGAGGTGGACTCCAGAGAAGGCCCCGCCCAGGCCCCACCAGCTCTCTGCTGCCACGGGCATCCCTCCCGGCCGCTGCTCGCTGACCTTCCCCAGCGCCCATGAGCGTGAGGCCCCGAGACAGGACCGTCCCATCCGAGGTCCTGTTTAATTGTCACCCCTGTCTGTCCTGCTCACGTTCCCGCTTGACACTGGGAGAAGCAGGAGCCAAGCTGGGAGGAGGGAGCTGGGATTCCCACCTGCACCTGCTCCATCCCCAGCACCTGCTATGTGACCACAACTTCCCCACACCTGCGGGACTGGCAGGGGCCTGGTCCAGCCTCTCGCCCCGAGAAAAACTCCAGCCCTGTGGGGAGCCAGCCTTCCTTTCTCAACAGCCTCAGTCCACAGAGACCTTGGGCCTCACCCAGGGTCAGCACCCGGCCGGCCGTGGGGACTCGGGCCTGAGGCTGCCTTCCCTCCAGGCTTGTCCAGAGAGCTCTGCTCTCTCCAAGGCCCTGGGGAGCCGGGCCCTGCTGGCCCCATGTCCTGCTCCCAGGACCCCCGACCCCGCACCATCTGCACCCAAAGGTTGGCCAAGTTCTCAGCCAGCTCCGAGACTGGGAGGCTCCTCCATTGCACCCCCCCGCCCCATGTGCAGCTTCCTCCCCCTGTTCTACCAGCAACATCGGGTCGGAAATTTAGAAACATATACTTTCAAGTCTGTTTCTTAGAGAAAATAATTTTGATGAGAAGCCAAAAGTCAAAGGCACAGAGGAGAGGTCACTTCAGAAGTGACCCCGTAAGGGGCAAATGTCTTATAGGTCCTAAGACTCCAACATCCCATAACCTGCCTGTGGGGCAGCCCTGGCCCTGGAGGGGGGCTGGGCGGTCCCCTCACCACAGGGCGGGGCAGGACAGGGCGACATTGGTAGTGGGAGTGGCGCCTGGGGGAGGGATTGGGGCTGGGGATGAGGGTGCAATGCACCATCCACCCCAGGAAACACGCTGCTGCCTGAGGGCCCCCTGGGCTGGGCACTGCTGGGGCGGTGAGTGAGCAGACTGTTGGGGCAGAGCTAGTGCCAGGCTGGCCGGGTGCCAGTCCCTAGGGAAATCTCTACGCCCCTGGGCAGGGGCCGCTCCGCAGCCCTCTCTTCTGCAGTTCCAGACCCCTAGAGCCGCCTCCAAGGTCCCTGAGCTCCCCAGGTGGCACCAGCCTCCAGGAGTGGGCTGGGGGCTGCCGCGAGATGGCACTCACCGTGCAGCAGGGCATGGGAGCGGCTGGAGTCCCTGCTCCAGGCTGGTCCTTGCAGTGTGGGCTGCTGTTGAGCACTGCTCAGCCAAGGGCTCGACCCTGGCTGCCCCCGCCCTTCCAGGTTGGCGGGCTGGTCCAGACGTCTCCGGAATATCCGAGATGTCCCAGGTGTTTCAGGGACTGCGGGGGGGGGGGCTGGGCCAGGCACTGGGGGGGTCACTGCAGGAGACAGCGGCTCTCGGAGTGCTGAGGAGACGGCATTGCAGCTGCAGCACCCACACCTGCCCCGTGCACGCTTGCCTGGAGCTGCCGGCTGTCCCTTCCCAAAGGTCCCGCTGGCGGCCGCCACTGTAGCTGCCTCCTGGCGCTCGCTCCGTGCTCCGCAGACCTGGTTGCAGCCGTTGCTGCGGTCTTTGCTGTGCAGCCAGGGGTGTTACCTAACTCCTCGGAGGAGTTGGTACAGCCTGCCACAGCCGGCTCTGTGGCAGGTTGTTCAGAGATGCAGTGGGGAGCAAACGGTTTGCCACAAAACATCAAGAAGGTCATTCCGTGACCTTCCATGGCCCCTGATCTCAAAGAGAGGTGGGCAGAGCCTGAGGCACAGAGACAGAGGGTGGCAGCCTGGGGTAACACAGCAGGTGAGGGGCACCTGGATTCAGGCCCATTTTCCTTGTGTGTTTCTCTGCATTGCTTGGGCACTCAGCTCCCTCCACACAGCCCAGCCCAGCCCAAGGGAAGCCCCGTAGCTTTGGGGAAGAGGGACCACTGAAGCTGGGTGAGAGAGCTCAGGCACCCAGCACTCGGGGATCCTGGAGATTGCGTGTGGGCGGCGGGGCGGCAGCAGGTGGACAGACCTCCTGAGTGCCCCTCTCTCGTATCTGCAGCATGTGGGCAGCGCCGTCCCTGGCCTTCACCGTGGGCAGCTCTGCCTCCCTCGTGCCAGCCCAGGACGGGGCCAGCCTCTCCTTAACACACTTAGCTCTGCCACTGGCCCAGATTTCAGGGCGGCAAACCTCAGAGCGCTGCGGGGAGTAGCCATGGCTGCAGGATACGGGGCTGCGGAGGTTTCCTCGAGGTAGCCTGGGTGCCCTGCCCTGCCCACTCCTGCCACACGGCCATGAAACATGAGGCTCAAACCATTCCTTTGCACAGACCTTTCATATCGAGGGGGCCACGGCCTGGGCTTGGTCGACACACTTTGCCACCTGCCGGACAGGCTACTTGGCCTCTCTGTGCCTCAGTTTACCTGACTTCACAGGGATCAGGGGAGGCAATTTCTGTAAGGAGATGCAGCCCATATCATGGCACATGGTCAGTGCTCTCCACACACACGGTGACGTGCTCTTTCTCTCGTTCAACCCTCACAAGAATGCTCTGGCTGCCTCGGGTTCCCATCTTACAGATGTGGTCACTGAGGCCCACAGACTGGTCCTGGGTCACTGCAGGAGGGTTGCTCAGAGCAGTGGTCCCCAACCTTTGTGGCACCAGGGACTGTTTTAATGGAAGATAATTTTTCCATGGACTGGGCGGGAGGATGGTTTGGGGATGATTCGGGCGCATTACATTTATTGTGCACTGTATTTCTATTATTATTACATTGTAATATATAATGAAATAATTATGTAACTCACTGTAGGTTGGGGACCTCTGGCTTAGAGGACGGTGAGCCTGGGCGGGAGAGGGAGGGACAGAAGGAGGCCACTCCGTGGGGGCTGGTGACAAGCCCGTCCCGGTGTCATCTGTCCTACCACTTTCATTTCATTTGGTGCTGCAGGACATTTTGCACCCGTCAGCCAGGGCAGGACCCCCAGTATTTGCCGCTGAGAATGCTGAGTAGCTCCCTGCATGTCCTCTCCCCCGCCTGGCACAAACAGAGAACCCCGACAGGACAGAAGCCCCGTCCACTAAATAGACGCCCTTCCAAATGTCACCAACATTACAAAGTGGAGTGTGGTCACCACTAGTGTCCCACCTACCAGTAAGGGGACAAGACTATTGGAGAGAAACCACTCACTAGCGACAGGGGCAGGGGTCATGGTCTAGGCAGGTCTGAGGGGCGGAAGGCTCAGAGCACACACAGGGCGGCACCAGGTTCTGCGTCTGCCCGAGCTCACGCCAACCATCGGGTCCTGGGACGGAGAACGGGTTGCAGTGCACCTTGCCCCGGGCTGGCCGGCCATGCTCCAAGGCCACGGAGCTGGCTGCAGTGGGGCTGGGCCCGCCACAGAGCCCTCTGCGGCCAGGTGGAGCCCGAGACACCTTGAGTCTCTGGAGGAACAGAGAAAAGCACCAGTCTGATGAACAGTGGACGTGAGGATGTTCATTGTTGTTTGGTTTCCTGCTATTGAAAGGAGCACATTTCATACTTTTGGCGGGGGCAGGGGGAACAAAATCTGCTTCCGAGAACCACAGGGTTTGGCAGGGCCCTTAATCAGGCTGTGTGTGGCTTGGAAATTTTCATTTTCCAGGGAATTTGTGAGTCTGAGCCAAGAGCAAAAATTCTATCTGTTCTTCAGGCATCCTCCTCCCGTCCTCCTCCCCCTCCTCCCCTCTTCCTCATTGTCTTCTTCGCTCCTTCCTCTGCCCCTCTCTTCTATTGACCACTGACAGTGCCCAGAAGGCCTGTGTCCAATACTGGGAATGCCAAGTTAGGAACATGGCGCTGGACCCACCTGAGTCCACTGCTGAGGGCGCTTGTGTCAGGGAGCATCTAGAGAATGTCAAGGTCAAATCCGGGAGTTTGGAGACCTGCCTGATGCAGGAGGCTGCTTGCATGAGTAGGGCCAGGGAGGGCACTCAGGTGCATAGAGGGTGATATAGGGTAGGCTGTGAGTGAGGTGTGCACTGTGGAGACGGAGAAGGAGCGATAATGGGGGGGATGATGATGGTGTTGCTGCTGATGATGATGATGGTGATGATGGTGATGGTGGTGATGGTGGTGGTGGTGATGATGATGGTGATGGTGATGGTGGTGGTGGTGATGATGATGGTGATGGTGATGGTGGTGGTGGTGATGGTGGTGATGTGGTGATGATGATGATGATGGTGATGGTGATGGTGGTGGTGGTGATGACGGTGATGATGGTGATGATGGTGATGGTGATGGTGGTGGTGGTGATGGTGGTGATGATGATGGTGATGGTGATGGTGATGATGACAATAACAATAACAGAAACGTGTGCTGTGTCAGGTACCTGCTGTGAGGTGGCATTGTCAACCCTGGGCTCCGCAGGAGGCCTAGTTGGCCCCCTGCTCCCTCCCAGCGTAGCGGCTGGGCTGATGTTTAACCTCTCAAACCTGCTCTCCCACTTCACGGTTTCTGGCCCCTGGCCTCGCCCACATGTAGGATCTGACATTTCCCTCTCTGTTTTGGTGAATCAGTTTATTCCAACCTACCCCAAAAGTGCATCCTACTAATGGTGGAACTTCAGACGCTGTGAGGGGCAGTGCAGGTGATATTTTGGTGTGTGGAGTAGCCTCATCCCCAAATCTACTCCAGAAAGGCAGCCGTGTGAAAAATTTGGCCCCCTCCCTGTGCACACGCTGGGCAGCCGTGTGATGAGATATTAATGAGGAGGAGGCCCCTGCCAGATGCCCTTGCTCTGCGCAGCTGCAGCTGCCTGCCCTCCTTCTGCAGAGCAGCCTCTTCCAGGCCATCAGCCTGGCCATGGCCCACCTGCAGCCCTTGCTGGGAGACAGCATCCTTCTGGGGCAGGGGTTGGGGAGTCCATCTCCAGCAGGCTGAGTCCATGCAGCTCCTCAGGCTCCGTGAGGCTGAGACACAGGTCCTGGTCATAGTCCCTGGGGCATGTGGCCCACGCATGACCGATGTGCACCCGTCAGAGCAAGCCCAAAGGTGACGCCCCAGCTCCCAGGCCCTGTGGGGTGTGACTCTACTGTCCGGGCTGCGTGGCCTTGAGCAGGTCCTGCCTGCCTGGCCTCAGCTTCTCCATCTGCTGGAAGATGGGGTCCAGACAGGGTGCGGGCGGTGGGTGGGGGCTGGATAAATTCTTGTCCCAGCAGGGAGTTCAGTGCCAGGCATTAAACACGAAGGACTATTCATCACTTCCACAAAGACATAGGCTCTCTCATTTTTCTAGAATCAGGAGGCTTCTGGGTCTGTTTGACCCATTCTTACACAAAATGGGGGCAAAAAGCCCATTCAGTCTTCGATCTAGAAATCAACAGTGCAGTGCAGTGACAGGTGGCGTGGGACTCAGGTGATAGCAGAGAAGGGGCCTTGGTGGGGGGCATGCCTGCCCGAGGCCCCCGCCTCTCTCCAGCCCCTTCTTTGGGGCCAGGTGGCAATGCCAGCCTCTGACAATTAGGAGAGACCAGAAATCTGGATTTTTATGTGAAATCTTCTAATTGTTCAGTGCTGGCAGCTAATTTGAAAATATTTTAATCACTGTGGCTGCCAGCCAAGAAGCAGCCAGCAGCCCTGTTGGCTGTGTGAACCAAAATAAAATTTTAAGGCTCCCCCCCACCGGCTGACTGAATGGACCCCCTCGTGGCCAAAGGAATATCCTAAAATTGTCTGCCAGGAGGGAGGTCAGACATGCCTCATCGTGCCCCACTCCCTTCTTGGAGTCCTTTGTGACCCATAGACAGGCC
>CAUYRT010040728.1:0-13618 GCA_963574885.1 Lepilemur ruficaudatus | reverse complement strand
CTGATTCTCGTACAGCCTGCAGAGCTGAGCCAAACAAACCTCTTTTCTTTACAAATCACCTCGCCTCGTGTGCTCCTTTACAGCAACGCGAAACAGACTCTCCAACAGCCACTCATTTTGCATCGCAAGCTCACAGCAGGTGTCATTTGTGTGGGTGGTTTTTTGTTTGTTTGTGTGGTTTTTGAGACAGAGTCTCACTCTGTTGCCCAGGCTAGAGTGAGTGCCGTGACATCAGCCTAGCTCACAGCAACCTCAAACTCCCGGGCTCAAGCGATCCTTCTGCCTCAGCCTCCTGAGTAGCTGGGACTACAGGCATGCGCCACCATGCCTGGTTAATTTTTTCTATATATTCTTAGTTGGCCAATTAATTTCTTTCTATTTATAGTAGAGACGAGGTCTCGCTCTTGCTCAGGCTGGTTTTGAACTCCTGACCTTTGAGCGATCCTCCCGCCTTGGCCTCCCAGAGTGCTAGGATTACAGGCGTGAGCCACCGCGCCCAGCCTGTTTGGGTGTTTTTGGATACAACTCACATTTCTAACCTCCACCACCTTCAATGTTCCTGCGTTGAAAGAGTCTGCTGGAAATAAACAATAGCAGCAGAGTGATCTAAACGAAAAGAAAGAGATTTTGTCAGGGAGTGAGTAAAATTAAAGTTCCACTTGGGTTTACAAAAAGAAGAAGAAAGAGATCCTGAGTGTTGTCACGTCTGTCATTCTAGTTGACCACTTGGAGTTCTGATTTGTGTTCAACATTTAAAACAGCAAAATGGTGTGAGCCACAAGGTTTATGATTGGTTTTGGGAACATCCAAATTTTGATTCGTATATGAAATATTTTTCTCAAGGTTGTTTCTCAGTGTGAAAGATTCACACATTAAATATTTTATTGAATTTAAATAGTATGTGTAAAAGAGTGATTCATACTTCTTTTGAAATCAATCATTTCTTTCAAATCTAAGTATGAATCAAGAAAATAATGAGTATTACTGATTATTAATGATCCTTACTGAAAATATTTTGTCATATAAAAGAGAGGTGTTAAAAAATAATCTATCCCGAGTTTGAAACGCTAAGTGTATCATTGGGGAGGAGAACCCAACAACGGCAACGTAAGGTTTGTGGTGCTATGGTTATAAATATTACCTTGTCTTTATTCAATATATTAAAGCAATTTTAAATCAAACAGCACAAAGAGATTCAGAATACGTCTAATTCTACCTTCCAAATTCCTTTCTCTAAGACTGTCTTCTCCAACTTAATTTCCCTGCAGACTCCCCGTTTCAAGCTTTGCTCTTCAGACAGAACAGCAGTACCGGGATTTTGCATTTCCCGAACCCTTTTCTTCCTGTCTGCTTCTTCTAAAATAAAATGATGGACGCACCCAATTCTCCCAGAAGGGAAGAGATGGGAGAGCAGGGGATCTTTTCCTCGACACGGAGTTTCTAGCCACAGTCCCTTTGGGCGATGGCCTGTCCCTGCCGAGTCCCTGCTCCTGCTGTCTGTGCCTGTCGGAAGACCCGGTGTCCATCACCCCGTGTCCATCACCCCGCGAACTTGGGGCGGCCACACGTGAGCCCGGGAGCGCGATTCCCAGACCAGGCGCCCGCGTAGGGGCCGGCTACCATGGCAACCAGCCACGTTAGCCCCCACGCAACTCCCTCTGCAAACCCCACCGGACCCCACGGCGAGGAGGGTCATCGGCCCCCTTCCTGCATAACCCTCCTCCTCCTGCCAGCGCTGCATGTTCACTCCGCAGGAATCTGAGCCCAAAGGGGCCCATGGGTCACCAACGCCCCGACTCAGAACCACGGGAACTCGTCAGAATCAGCTCAGGGCTCTTCGGAAACGCCCTGACCCACTGAACCAGGGGTCCAGGCCTGGGACCCGCGTTCGTGCACTGCAAAGATGTCCGACCAGGTGACACAGCCCGCGGGAACCGCACCTTTGCAGAGCGAGCCCAGGAAGTTTGCAGAGGGAAATAAACGCCAGTGGACTTCAGGCTCCAGAGAGACGCTCGACCCACCTGTGCACAGGGGCACCGCCATGGGATGCTCTTTTTCACCTATCAGACTGGCAAAGGTCCAAAGTCTGGTAATCATCGACACTGGGCTAATCTCCTTCTATAAAGTTTTTTTTTTTTTGAAGTTTATAAAGTGTTTCTACAAACGGATCATGAAAAGACCAATACTCCCGCCCTAAGAAAAACAGCAGAGATGACCAGAGAGTGAAAGAAAAGGAAATCCCATCAGCCCCGGCACCGCCTATCCTGGGGTTCTGCGACCACGAATTCAACCAACCAGGCATCAAAAATATCATGGGGAGGAAAAAAAAACTAAAAATATACAAATAAAAGACAAAACAGAAAACAGCTATTTACGTTAGCATTTACATTGTATTAGCTATTGTAAATAATCTAGAAACTAAAGTACATGGGAGGATGCATGTAGGTTATCTGCAAACACTATGCCATTTTATATAAGGGACTTTAGCATCTACATCTGTGGGGGGGGGCAGGGAGGAGTCCTGGAACCGACCCTCCAGCAGATACCAAGGGATAACTATACAAATGATTCTTAACCCTATGAAAAGATGATTATTTAATTCATACCAAAAAAAATCTAAGTAAAACAACCCATCCAAAAGCTTGGTAACGCACTGATAAAGTCACGGGAAAACAGGCTGGGTAGGAGGCAAATTGGTACAACTCCATGCAGAGGATTTGGCAGCATCTATGAAAATTACAAATTCTTTTCATCTTTGAGCCATCAATTTCACTTCTAGGAACTTAACCAACCAATATAATTTGCACACGAGTGAAAAAGATTGAAGGACGAGGATATTCACTGCGGCATTGTCTGAGTTAGCAAAAGCTTGGAAAAAACCCATTTCCCAATAGGAGAGCAGTTAAGTCAATTACGGTGCAGCCAGACAGTGGAATACTCGACTAGGCGACCATTTAAATAAAAGGAGGGGTCAGATCGATGACACAATCCCAAGGCATTTTATTAAATGAAAAATAATAAGATGTGAGACAGAGTGTGTGATTAGTGACAAAATTATTTTCAGTAATGATCATCTAATAATAGTTAATCATCATTATTTTCTTGACTCAGACTTCAGATTTAAAATAAATAACAATTTTAAAAGAATAAATTCCCATTTTAAAGATATTCAAATTTGACACACATAGATAGCATATATTATACACTTATATTTTACAGCTAACTCTAGAAAGATGCACACACACAAAAAAAACTGGTTATAGTAGTAACCGGTAGTTTCAGTTTTTGGCGGGGAGAGGAGGAGTGAGGTTCCGGGTGTTAGGCGTGAACAGGAAACTTGCATTTCAAAAGTCTATGCCTTGTTGTACTGTTTGATTCTTTTACCACGCAAACATTGCCTATTCAAAGCAAACAAGATGTAAAATTAAATAAGAAGAAATAAAGGTTAAACAACAATGTCTTTGCTTTACAGATGAAAACTGAGACCACATAAGAGAAAAGCCGTCACTGTGCACAGAGCTTCCAGTTCCCAGGGCAGTGGGGACACTTCCCTCTGCGCTCCCGTCCCTGCGCTGGAGCACTGACCCCACCGTGTCACCATCACTTCCATGCTTTGCCCATCTTGGTGCCTTCAGTACCCAGCCCAGGGCATCTCTAAACCTCTGTCATTTTTGTTCATCCATTCATCCTGCAACCAATGTTTGTTGGGGACTGAGCATGGTCCAATACACTGGTAAACCTCACGGTCAAAGTCCTAACCAGGGACGTTGACATGGCTGCCACAGACAGCCAGCCACACAGGGTGTGCACTACACAATTTAAGGAAGCGTCATCATTCACATGGACTATTATTTACCTGGTGCCCCCTGGATTTGTGCAGTGTACAACTTATCTAACTATTAAATATATATAACACCCCTGCCTTCATGTCCAATAGGTCACTAGGGAAGATAAATTAAACAAAGCAACATATATTTCTTTTAATTGGAATCGAAACAATGCAGGAAAACAACCAGGTGTTATGAGAGAGAACAAAAGGAGGGACCTATTTGGGGTTTCATATAAGGCATTTCAAGACAGTGATATTTAAACCAAGACCTTGAATTAGTTAGAAATTTTATTTAGTTGCTAATAACAAAGAACTGACTTAGTAGCTTTAATAAAACAAAACTTTCTTTTTCTCTCATTCCACAGAAAATTAGAAGGTAGGCAGCCCAGCCCTGATTTGGGGGCTCCACCAGTTATCAGGATCCCAGTCTCCTTCTGTCTTTCTGCTGCATACCCCTTAGCATGTAGCTTTCATCCCCAAGGTTGTCTCACAGCCCAAGATAGCTGCTAGAGCTCCAGCCACTGCATCTGCACCACAGACAACAAAAGAGGACAAGGACATCAGAGAAATAAGGGAACCCTCCTCCATCCACTTCAGGAGCTGATCATAAGCATCACAGAATAGTCCACTTCCATCTTATTGGCCAGAAATTGAGAAGAGAGGCTGGGATATGTAGTTGCCCAGGGTCAAACAGTCAAGGTTATATCCCCAGACTTCAACAAATAGTTGGAGTTAATGTTCAAAAGCTGGGAGTTCGAGCACACCCTGGACAACATAGGTGAGACTCCATTTCAAAAAGAATTTTTTTTTTAAATAATACAAAACATCTTTTTAAAAAATGGTAGCTATTACAATTGTGGCTATTGTCAAAGACAGCGGATGGCTCATCGGAATTTCTTCTAGTGTCCTTCCTGACACCACCGCACCACGCCAGCCAACCACAGACACAGCCCTACGCCAACCACAAACTAGAAGCGGGAGTTCTCGGGTGGGAAGCGCCACCCCAGGGAGCTAACAGACCTGCCGGGTGCCTGGCGAGAACCTCACACACTTCCTACTTTGCTCTCTTTGCTCAAAGAGTGAATCAGCTCGACCCCAAGGCAGAAGTGCTTACTGCTCTGAACCTCAATAAAACTCACGCTAAGGCTCCAGGAACCACTGCCATTTCGCTCCCATTGATTTTCTAAGCCTATTTTTATGATGCCTCTTCCCGGTGAGTGTCATACATATTTTTGGGCTGTGTTCCTCCCATAAATAAGTAAATACGTGGGTAAACACTCACAAGAGCCGGCAGTTATTAAGTGCTTGGCCTGGTGCCAGGGAGGGTGCCGAGGGGCTCTGCCTCCATTCCTCTGTTTCACCTTCACCGTGACCCCATAGGCTGGCACCATCATTGTCCCCATTTCACAGAGGAGGAAACCGAGGCTCAGAGGGATGAGATCACTTCCCCGCAAAGAGGACAGAGCAGGGATTTAACCTCAAGGCTGTCTGATCCGGAACCCCGATTGCTGAGTTCTGAGCAGCTCACGTGGACGTGAACCCAAGCTTCATTTCACATCCCAAGTGCCTGTCTTCCTTCGGTCGCCACTAATTAAGTTTATGGAGTCGAGGCCAGGCCAGACAGA
Source organism: Lepilemur ruficaudatus (assembly GCA_963574885.1). Lineage (NCBI taxonomy): Eukaryota > Metazoa > Chordata > Mammalia > Primates > Lepilemuridae > Lepilemur > Lepilemur ruficaudatus. The sequence continues at coordinate 8,164 of CAUYRT010040728.1, read as the reverse complement.
GGAATGTTAAGTGCCCAGACTGAACCGTTGGCTTGAAAATGCCAATAGTCCTTCATTTCTGCCACCCACACCCAGCCTGGGGCCGGCTCACTCCCAGGCCTGGGACCCAGAACAACGTAACAAATGAGCCGTGTTAAGCGATGCTCTGTGGCGTTCGAGAGTGATTCAGGCTGGGGAAAGCTCAGCAGTCAGCATGTTAATTACAACTGCTGGAACGAGGCCCCGCTCGTCCAGTAATGCCAACAAGCCAGCTCCAGAAGGAAGAGGCCAGATGACCGGCCCTCGCAAATCTTGCTCATCACAGATTTGACGACTGTGGCGCCCCAGCCACCGAGGCTACATCCTCACTGATACAAAATAATTTGAACTTCTGCCTAGTCTCCCCAAGTTCCACACCACCCCTTGCCCAGAGAAGACCCCGCTTGCAAAAGGCAACACACCTGGCACAAAAGACACAGCCTTCAAAGTTCTAGAGACTCCGGTCAAATCCTGGCTCTGCCACTTACCAGCAGAGTGACCCCCAGGTGGGTCATTTCATTTCTCTGGCTTCAGTTTCCTCATCTGTCGACTGGGGCTGGTAACTTCCACTTCTCTTCCATGGTTATACTGGGAAATAGAAGATGCTGTATCTGAATATCCCGGTTTGCATCGGGGCTCAGCACTTGGGAGCTTGCTATTAATTGTATCATTAGATGACGACCTGGGTCATTTCCACATCGTTTCTCCCAGTGCGATGGGGTTTGCAGGATGGCAGCAACCATGTGGCCAGGGAGGGATGCTCAGATTTCACTGCGTCCGGGATGCTTGTTTAAAATGCAAGGATCTGCAGCCCCGGTTCTGATTCAAGAGCGGGGCTAACGGCTTTGCACGTTTGGAAACCGGCTCAGAGTTTAAGATAACAGTGCTCATTGGAATCACCGGGGAAAGGGGTTTCGGTTGTTTGGGGTTTTTTTGTGTTTTTAATGGCTGGGTCATAACCCCAGCAGTTCTGATGTACCGGGGCCCTGGCGTGCAGCCGGGGTTGAGAACCGCTGCCATTAGCCAGTGGTTCTCAGAGCGTGGTCCAGGAACCCCCAGCACCAGCGTCACCGGGAACTTGTAAGAAAAGCAAATTCTCCTTCTGTCCTGCCTCAGCCCACTGAATCAGAAACCCTGGGGGTGAGGACCCAATGTTCCGGTTTAACAAACCCCGCAGGTGATTCTGATGCACGCTCAAGTGTAAGAGCCCCCGCCGTGCAGCCCAGTCGTTTGGGGAGGGGGACTCTGAAGGGCTGGAGGGGGCCTCGGCGTGTGCGTTTTTAACAAGGGTCCCAAATGAGTCTTATCTCAAGGAAAAGTTGTGGCAACACTGGCTTAAAGAAACACTACCTAGGGAATTAAAACCCACCCACCTCTTACCGCCAGCAGACTCAAACCTCATGGTTGGTACTAATCGGTTACAGAAGCAGCTAGAAAAACCCCATGAATTGCACACATTTCCCCTGAAGAGCTGCTCTAACTAATTACTTTTGCATCTAAGCCACCATCACCGCCGTCCTAACCTAAATCAGAGATTTTAACATACATATAATATACGCTGAGGTTCAGGCTGCACCCCAGGCCAATTTAATGAGAACATCTCGGCATGGCGCCCAGAGATCAGCGATTTTAAAGCTCCCCTGGGAGTCTAATGAGCAGCCGATTGAGGTCACTGCATCACCTCTCCCCAACTTGTCCTGCTCTTGTTCCCTTCCAGTTCATTCCACACCTGGTCTCACTGAAATCCAAAGCCAGCATCCTCATTCACTCCCTCAAACCTCTCCATGGCTCCCTACTGCCCAGGGATGGAATCCAAAGTCAGCTGCTCAGCCCACCCCTCCGGAGCCCGCCTGCCTTCCCAGACTCGTCTCCCAGCCTCCTCCTCTGGTCACTCCCCACCTCCCACCACCTCCAGCGGGACAGCCAGGTCCCCACGCACGCAGTGCCCTCAGCCCAGAACACTGCCTCCAAACCGGCTCTCGCCCCTGTCCCGCATGCACCCGGCATCTCTTCACCTGGCTGACGCACATACGCAACTGTCACAAGCTTCACTCCTTCTGGGCCACCCTGGAGCCTGGAGATTTCTGCTCAGACCCCAGCATCCCCAATCAGATGGGGACAGACACTGACAGTCTCCCACCCAACAGCCGCCGCCTTCTTCCTGACCAGCGGCTCCCAGTCTTGAGCAGGTGTCGGTGGCCAAGGGAAGACGGGTCCATCTCCATGAGATACTTCCAAGCTAAGGACTCACAGCCTTTTAGACCCAATGTCTCCTTTTTTATAATAAAAAAAGTCTGTAATCCTCCCATTACTCTCCCTGAAGAGAAATTCAAGGATACCTACACAGGCAATTTTTGTTAAATCGATATGATGACTTGATTGTAATATAAAGAAAAAACTAAAAGGATATTTCTAATAAAAAATAACCTGTATTTCAAGACACAAATGTTCAGGCACAGCCATCTGGAAGCCATCAGGATGACGCAGCCGAATGCTGCCAGCCAGACTGAAAATCGCCATGAAACCAGCAGCCACGAACTCCGACGGACGGGCACAGCAATGCCGCCGGTCCCTCGGACACCACCCAGCTGGTGGCCAACGGTGCTGTGAGTTCCGGAAATGGCGAGGGAGCAACTCTTGTTAACTTTCTAGACAAAATAAAGTACAGATTTCTTCATTATGCTCTGTAGCTGCAGCCCAGGAAAAGTTGGTGAATCTTAAAACCTTCAAAGCATGTTGTGTTTATATGTAAAGTGGAATTAGGCTCTAGACTCAGAATAACAAATGTCTGGCAGGGACAGTCTTCACTGTGGAGGGTGGGAGGGGACTGTCCTGTGCACTGCAGGATATCTAATACCTCTGGTTCCTGCCCTCTAAATGCCCTTCGCACACTCTGATCATTGTGACAGCAAAAATGTCCCCTTATATTTCCAAAAATACCTCCTGGGGTCAGCACCGTTCCTGTGGGAAACTATAGGTTCAAACAAGATGGCCCTCTTGCTGTCTTCCCCCCACCCTTTCTGTTTTGAATGCTGTTGTTTGAGGATGTGATGCTTGGAGCTTTGGCAGCTATTTTGCAACCATGAGGTAAAGACCAATCCTGGCTGGACATGGCGGCTTACACCTGCTGAGGCAGTGATCCTCCTGTCTCAGCACTTTGGGAGGCTGAGGCAGGAGGATCATTTGGGGCCAGGAGTTTGCGACCAGCCTGGGCAACACAATGAGATGCCATCTCCACAAAATATCTTTTAAAATAATTAGCTGAATATGGTCACACATGCATCTGTAGTCCTAGCTACTTGGGAAACTGAGGTGGAAGGATCACTTGAGGCCAGGAGTTCGAGGTTGCTGTGAGTTATGATCATGCCACCGCACTCCTGCCTGAGTGAGATCCTGCCTCTAAAAAAAAAAAAATTTTTGGAGACTATCAGTGGGGGGTGGGGGTGAGAAATCTGCGAATGGGTCCCCTTAGATATTACCCCCTCCAGAGCCCTTATCAGTACAGACGAGGAAACCCGATTATCAGGCAGTGGCTGAGCTCAACAGCTTTGGCATCTGAAGTTCGAGTTCAGGTGCATCAGTTATGTGACCTTAGGCACGTTACTCGCCTCTCTGAGCCTCCATCACTGCAGCTGTAAGATGAGGATAATGATAATTCCCACCTCTTGACAGTTGTGAGAAACAAAGGAAATAATGTCTGTATGCAAGAAACAGCAGCTGCTGTGGTTATTACTCTATTTTTCATTCTCCTTTAAAGCCAGGATGCTCGGCCTTCCCTCACCCACCCAGGAAAATGGGTGTTTCCACCTGTTATATTTCTGAGCTCCCCACAGCCACCATTCTGACTTTGGCTCCTCTCCCCACCCGACCCAGTATTAACATACAGTGAACACTGATAACATGCCGGGCACTGGGCTGGGCTCTTTACCTGGGTTATCTCAGTTAATCCGTGATACTATTAGACCCATTTTACAGAGGAGGGAACTGAGGTTCCGAAAGGTTAAGATCATAGAGCTAGAAAATGGGCTCTGAGACCAGGTGAACCCGATTCCCCAAAATTGGGGTCATTTTAAAATTTCCACCAACATAGGTGTTGAGAGGTTAAGCTCCTTATCCCACCCCAACCCCTAAAACCATGATCACCTCAACAGTCCCCAGGTAGAGTCCCACCCTGACCGCCCCCAACTCATCCTTGGGAGGCAGAAAGTGGAGGCTCAAAGAGCCATCAAACACAAAGGAGACTGCTCTTTGGAGCTAAAAGTTGCTTTCCTTTCAAGGACAAAGAGAAGACACCTGCGTTAACCGCGGACGCCCGGAGCGCCCCAGAGCCAGGCGAGGAGCCACATGTGCGGGAAACACTGCCACCCTGTGGCCGCCGTGCTCCACTGCAGGCTGCTCCCGGGCACCTGCTGCCCAGGGGCTACGGCAAGAGTGCTCCTGGATTCAAAAGGCGGCGCCGGGGAGGGAGGGAGCTTCTCAGACACAGTGGGAGCCCCGTCGGCCCTTGAGGGTTGGCAAAATTCAACAATGCAGCTGTGCCCTTCTTGCACGGCCCTGGTTAAACTGGCACTGCCGGCGACCCCATCTCCCTGCGACGTGTTTTTCAGCATACAGGTCACCCCCACCTGAGCTTCCATGTGATCCAGCACCTTAGGCTACACGTCTTTCGCTTGTCGTCTCTCTCCCCGCGAGAATGTGAGTTCTAATAGGACAGGGATTCTCGTCTGTCTTGTTCCCTGCTGTGTCCCCAACACCCAGGACAGTGCCTGGCCCACACCATATTTACGTATCGAATACACGAATGAACGGTTCAGCGACCGGCTGAGCTGCTAAGACGCTCTGAGCCTCAGTTTTCTCAGCTGCAAAACAAAGATAAAAACAATCCCTTCCTTGTGCATCTCATGGGATTGCAGTGAGGGTCAAATGCGTTCTCAATCAACGGGCTCTGCAGGGAGTTAACTAATTGGGACCCCCCCAATTAGTTAATTTTGCGACCCCCAAAATTCACATCCACTCAGCATGGGATGTTTTGGACATAAGGTCTTTGCAGATGCGATTAGTTAAGATGAGGCCATACCGGGTAGGATGGAGCCCATATCCAATGACTGGCGTGCTTACAAGACAGGAGAGGTCACAGAGGGGCACATAGGCATGAGGGAGGGAGAGATTAGAGTTAGGCAGAAATTCATCGTCTCACAGTTCTGGGAGCCAGAAGCCCACAGTCGAGGTTTTGGCAGGGTTGGTGCCTTCTGAGGGCTGCAAGGGGAGGATTGTTCCAGGCCTCTCTCCTGGGCTTGCAAACAGCCATCTTCTCCCTGTGTCTTTTCTTATCCTCCTCCCTCTGGGCATGTCTGTCTCTGTGTCCAGGTTTCCCCTTTTCACAAGGACCCCAGTCATATTGGATTAGGACCCCCGCAATGGCCTCACTTCAACTTGGTTACCTCCGTAAAGACCCCATCTCCAAACAAGGTCACATTCTAATGTCCTGGGGTGGAGGGGAGGACTTCAACATATAAATTTGGGAAGGGGGAGTGTCTTAGTCCATTTTCTGTTGCTTATAACAGAATACCTGAAACTGGGTAATTTATAAAGAAAAGGAATTTATTTCTTACAGTTATGGAAGCTGAGAAGTCCAAGGTCAGGGGTTGCATCTGGTGAGAGCCTTCTCACAGGTGAGGACCCTCTGCAGAGACCCCAGGTGGCACCAGGCATGACATGGTGACAGGGCTGAGTGTGCTAATGCTAGTTCAGGTCTCTCTTCCTCCTTTTATAAGGCCACCAGTTCCCCTCCCGTGATAACCTATTAATCCATTAATCCATGAACAGATTAATCCATTCGTGAGGGCAGAGCCTTCATGATCCAATCACCTCTGAATATTGCCACACAGGGGGTTATGTTTCAGCATGCATTTCGGAGGGGGCCAATGCTCAAACCATGGCAGAGGGGGTGCGATTCAACCCATAATAAGCTAGTATGTGGCAGAGGCAGGATTCGAGCCCAGCTCTGTCTAGCACATTATTCTTTCAAGAGAGATGAAAGTGACTATTGTGGACAATGACATGAGCGATCCCCGATGGGTGCCTGAAAGGGTGGAAACTTACTAGGTGGTCACAGCACGGGGAAGAAAGATTTTCACACAGAGTTTAGGATAGAAAGAAGTACAAAATTCACTTATTTTCCTGAGAAAGAAAGAAAGAGACAGAAAGAAGAGGGCCATGGCACACGAATAAAGGAATAAAAATGCCGGGCAGTTGAGGCAAAGTTGCTGGACTTCTAAGGCTGTGTTCCCCAACCCCCGGGCCGTGGCCCAGTACTGGCCCGTGGCCTGTTAGGAAACGAGCCATGCATCACCACCTGAGCTCCGCACCACCCCACCACACCCCATTCCCGCCCCCCTGGTCCATGGAAAAACTGTCTTCCTTGTAACCAGTCCCTGGTGGCAAAAAGGCTGGGGACCCCTGTTTTAAAGCGTAAAAATGGCCTTTTCCCCTCTGCTCTAGCAGACTGGTAACGGAGCGGTGGGGAAGCGGTCGCAGGTGCTCTTTACTTTTCCTATTTTCTGCAAGGCTGGCTTATCTGAGTCCTTGAAATCCGGTTTTTTTTGGCAGGAACTGAGGCAGAGAGCTGGAGCAGGGAGTTCCCACCCTACCGTCCACTTAGGGCTCTTCAAGGCTGAGAAAAAACTCTCAGAGACAGCAAGTTAAGCTGTCTAGTTAAATAAAACAAAGGGCCGTTGTACTGTGAGTTTTCCCTTCAAAAGGGCAATTATGTGCTGAGTTTGTTTCTATTTGATAGTTTATTTTCCTGTTAGGTGGGTTATTAGTAAGGTCACCTGTCAGCGCCTTGTGGAGTACCCTCCCACACTGAGGTGGCTTGGCCATGTGACGTGCTCCGGCCCACAGCACATTAGCAAGCAGGATGCCAGCAGAGGTTTGCTCAAGGCTTGGAGCGCACCCTCCTGGGACCCAGCCATCACGGCGCAAGGAAGTCCAACTCCCCTACGGGAGGGAAAATCCACATGCACGAAGGGCCCTGGAGCAGGAGAGGCTGTCTTGGATCTTCCAGCCCCGGCTGATGCCGCGAAGAACACAGACAAGCCCTGTGCAGATCCCACAGTCACGAGCAAAGCAATGGCTGCATTTTTAAGCTGCTGCATTTTGGAGGCGTTTATTGTGCAGCTGGCAACTCAAACATCGACCCGCACTATTGTGAAGTTACTAATATATCACCAGCTGATGTTTGGACATTTCGGACCCCAAGCAAATTCAGCCACAAACACGCTATGATTTGACTGTTTACTAAACTATGTTGTTTACAAAGCTATTCCATAGGTAACAGGCTTTCCTTGGTTTTTGTTTCGTTTTCTGGGTTTTGGTTTTTGTTTTGTTTTTTTTTTTTTGGAATCACGTCAAGAATGAATGAATAATTGAATAAACTAATAACACAAATATATATTCATACATGTTGTAAATAGTATTATTAATTCCCAATGGCGTCTGATGTTCTCACACACCTTTAAGAATGTGTCCCTTGTCACGTCTGAGAACCCAGGGATCCATGTGCCTCCAGGCAGTGCAGAGGCTGTTGGCTCAAACATTTGTCAGGGATACCACGACTTGTTCCTTTAGATCCCATCAACTCATTTACAACAAAGCCCAAAGCATGGGACACGCCAAGGACACTGTCGGGATAAAAAAATTAAAAATGAGATGTGTGACCAAACATTTAACAGCTAGGACATAGAGAGATGTCTCCCCCAAGTGGGAATCAACGGAAATGCTGACCAAGAGAAGCAGAGAAGGGATTCTAGGTCCAGTTCACCACTGAATGACAGCTTAAAAGTGAGCTAGTGGGCCGGGCGCGGTGGCTCATGCCTGTAATCCTAGCACTCTGGGAGGCCGAGGTGGGAGGATCGCTCAAGGTCAGGTGTTTGAAACCAGCCTGAGCAAGAGTGAGACCCCCGTCTCTACTAAAAATAGAAAGAAATTAATTGGCCAACTAAAAATATATAGAAAATATTAGCCGGGCATGGTGGCGCATGCCTGTAGTCCCAGCTACTCAGGAGGCTGAGGCAGAAGGATTGCTTGAGCCCAGGAGTTTGAGGTTGCTGTGAGCTAGGCTGATGCCACGGCACTCACTCTAGCC
>CAUYRT010040726.1:0-10922 GCA_963574885.1 Lepilemur ruficaudatus | reverse complement strand
GACTACAGGCATGTGCCACCATGCCCGGCTAATTTTTTCTATATATATTTAGTTGGCCAATTAATTTCTTTTCTATTATTAGTAGAGATGGGGTCTCGCTCTTGCTCAGGCTGGTTTTGAACTCCTGACCTTGAGCAATCCACCCGCCTCGGCCTCCCAGAGTGCTAGGATTACAGGCGTGAGCCACCGCGCCCGGCTCAGAAGATCTTTTTTTAATAACTTCACCCTAGAATGTGGCCCAGGAAGGTGCAGTTTGCCCGATGGACACTAGGGAGCGCCATTCTGTTATTTTCCAGAGCTGGTGGTTTCTCCAGGTGCGGAATGGGTGCCCAGGGCTCAGGGTAATTCCCACTGTGTCTCACAAGCACCTGTGGTTTCAGGGTGCATTCAGAACTCCAAAACGCCACCAATTTCCTTATGGGAGGTTATAAAGACTTCAAAGAAAAATTGGATTTTATTCCATTAAAAGCCAGCTAAAGCCATGCAGTACTTTTGGGTGATTTTCAAAACTGTGTTGTGAAATCAAATTAGGGAAAAGCTATAATTCATTGAGCTGACTACTTAAAGGAAGTGACCATGATCACTTCTCAAACATACTTTTTTTGAAGGTGGATTTATAAGTCAAACTGTCAGTAGATGGCCATCATTTAATTTTTTAAATTAATCAATTATTTATTTATTTTTGAGACAGGGTCTCACTCTATCGCCAGGACTAGGATGCAGTGGCGTCATCATAGCTCACTGCAACCTCAAACTCCTGGGCTCTAAGCAATCCTCCTGCCTCAGCCTCCCAAGTAGCTGGGACTACAAGTACATGCTGCCACACCTGGCTAATTTATCTATTTTTTGTAGAGACAGGGTCTTCCTCTTGCTCACACTGGTCTTGAATTCCTGGCCTTCCAAAGTGCTAGGATTACAGGCGTGAGCCACCATGCCCAGCCATAATTCAACTGTTACATACAAATTTTTAAACATCAAAGTAACATACGGACATGGTTAAAGAAAAAAAAACCTAATAGTTACAAAGGGTTTTAAGAAAAAAAAAATTGTTTTCCCTCTTCCATTTCCTTCCTCCTACTTCCCGGAGACAATCACTTTTTAACAATATCTGGTTTTGTATCAAGTTCTTCTGGATGTTACTATGGTCTGCTTTTATTTCTACTTCTTGATTCTCAGCTTTAGAAAGCATCCCTTGGCTTCTAACAATGAGGAATTAGAATTCAGTTACTTATGCTAAATTCTACTTCCCTGCTCCCTCTCCTCTCAATTTTGTTCATAACCATATTCTAAAATAATCAAATTATTTTAAATGGTTATTTTCATAACTCTAAATAATATACCTATCACACCTGTAATCCTAGCACTCTGGGAGGCTGAGGTGGGAGGATTGCTTGAGCTCAGGAGTTCGAAACCAGCCTGAGCAAGAGCTAGACCCTGTCTCTAAACAAAACAAAAATAATATACTTAAACTTCTATTTCTTATTCTATCAGTGTTAGACATGAACTCCAGATTCCCCCCAGTGTTGGATGAGAACATTAGAATCCCCCCTCTCTTTCACCTCCTCCCCCTCCTTCTACCTGCCAGCCTCTGCCAGCTGTACCTTTGCTTTTACATGGTCAGATCTTGTATCTTTTTCTTTCTTGAGTCTCTCCCCTCTCCTTTTTTTTTTTTTTTTTTGAAACTGAACTACATCCTCAAGTAACTTCATAAGAAAAGGTACATCGTAAGTAAACGTGCCGAGTCCTGGCAGTTTGAAAATCTCTTTATCTGCCTTCATTTTTGATAGCTGGTTTAGATTCTAGGTCCTAAATAATTTTCTATAGCATTTTGAAAATATTTCCATTTAACATTCTATTTTCAGCCCCCTTCTCAGTTTTCTTCTCCTCCCATGCAGATTCCAGTCCAAACCCCCTTTGGGGTTCCCTCCTGCACAGAACCTTCTACTCCACCTCCTTTGTCTACATGTTCGTGTTTTTTTTTTTCATCTTTTCATCTCCCAGAAATCTGTTGAAATCTCTCAACTGGTGCCCAACCTTTCCCTCACCATCTTTATAACTATGGATGTATACGCTTTTAAATTCTTTATCACTTCGTTGCGACCTTGGGAAAGAAGAATGTCAAACCTGCCTGCTCGGTTTACCTTCTGGAATTGGAAACTGTTTTGTATAAATTTGTGGGGGTTCGTCTTTTTGTTTACTTGTATTTATAAATACCAGTACTGTTTGGCTCTCTTTTGATAAATACACAGAAACTATTGCTGCCATGTTTATACAGCAGTTTTGCAAGCCTGACTAGGTCCTTTGAATGTTTGGGAATTACAGTGCTGATATAATTTTTTTTTTTTTTTTCAGACAGAGTCTCATGGGCTAGCGTGCCATAGCATCGGCCTAGCTCACAGCAACCTCAAACTCCTGGGCTCAGGCGATCCTCCTGCCTCAGCCTCCTGAGTAGCTGGAACTACAGGCATGTGCCACCATGCCCGGCTAATTTTTTCTATATATTTTTAGTTAGCCAATTAATTTTTTTTCTATTTTGATATAGAAAAATATAAAAAAATAGAAACATATAAATAAAAAATTATTTCTATTTTTTTCTATTTTTAGTAGAGATGGGGTCTCACTCTGGCTCAGGCTGGTCTTGAACTCCTGACCTTGAGTGATCCTTCCACCTCGGCCTCCCAGACTGCTAGGATTATAGGCGTGAGCCACTGTGCCCGGCCCAGTGCTGATGTATTAACTGATGGTTAAAGGAGAAAAAGAGGTACAGGAGGAACGTACACCTACTGTAAGTTAGAGGATATAGCCCTGATTATTTCTCAGAGCAAGCATTTATTAATATTAATCCACAGCTTCCTGGAACTGTACTTTCCATAGAAAAATCATTGCTCCTATTCCTACTAAGTTTAAATTTCCAAGAACAAAACACATACAAGTGCTCATACCACCAGCTAGAGAGCAACACCACTGAGGAATAAATAATGTCAATTAGTAAAGTCATCATCATTTATGGGCTCCTTTCACTGTCAAGTTTATAATAATTTGTTTGAATAAAAGTCTGTCTTAATAAGGTAATTACGACTATAAAAGAATGGCAACGTTTAGTCTTCCACAGAGTTTTACGTAAATCTTGTGTATCTTACCTTCCTTGCATTGGTTCATTCACTATCTAACTTTTGTAGGGTACCTACTTATGCTTTGTATTTTGACAGAATTACTGGAGGATATTAAATTGAATAAGACCTTGACTTCAAAAATTTACTTTGATCTCTTTAATTATAGCAGTAATTCACTGATGAAATACCAGAGACTTACTAGTTTTCTGTAAGAATATTTGAATATTGTTTCATCTTGATAATAGTCTTTTTAAAAAGAATATATAGGCCAGGCATGGTGGTTCACACCTGTAATCCTAGCACTCTGGGAGGCCGAGGCGGGTGGATTGTTTGAGCTCAGGAGTTTGAGATCAGCCTGAGCAAGAGCGAGACCCCTGCCTCTACTAAAAAAAAATTAGAAAGAAATTATCTGGCCAACTAAAAATATATAGAAAAAATTAGCTAGGCATGGTGGCGCATGCCTGTAGTTCCAGCTACTTGGGAGGCTGAGGCAGGAGGATCGCTTGAGCCCAGGAGTTTGAGGTTGCTGTGAGCTAGGCTGATACCACAGCACTCTAGCCCAGGCAAGAGAGTGAGACTCTGTCTTGGAAAAAAAAAAAAAAAGACTATATGCATATTGTAGTTGGTTACAATGACCATATTTTAATTGAGTTCTGCCCAGAGCCTGCTGGGCCCACATTTCCCTTTGTGTTTTCATCCCTTGGACTCCAAACTGTACTTGGAGTGAACGAGAGGAGAGCTGGAGAACTGTGTAAATGATCTGCCTTGCCAGGGCAAGCTGCATGATGTGAGCTCACACTTGGTTCCAATAGAGAAAAGAAGGATGAGAGGATGGAGTCATGACACGGTCCGTGGTAATATAGACATGCTGAACTCAAGGAACAGCCTGCACCGTGGCAGTCAGTATCCAGAAAACAACTGGTGGTCATGAGTGGAAGCCCTGGAGTCAGACCTCCTGGGCTCAAAGCAAGGCTTCACCACCTCTTAGATATGTCTCCTTGGGAAATGTATTTAACTTCTCTGTCCACTTTCTTTTTCAGTAGAATGAGAATAATAGAAATACCTACCTCTGGAGTGGTTGTGAGGTTAAACGGGCTAAATCATTCAAAGTACTTTGGCCTGGAACATAATACTTGTTCAAAACTTATTAGCTATGATAATTACTGCTGAAAGTGGAAATTTAGTTTCAGTAAAACTGACCTCATCTGGCATGTTAAGTCAAAATTGCTAAATTGGATTTAAAACCTTTTCAGCAAGGAATCGGCCATTGCACAGCTGCTCTTCCAGAGTAGACGGTGGCCTTGCCCAGGGGGGACCAGAAGCGGAGAGCTGGTTCTGGTCGGAGCCTGCAGCTGATGTTCCTGTCGCCTCTGATCCTGCCCCAGTGCGGAGCCGGTGAGGAGCAGCAGGAGCAGTGCAGAGCAGGGCTCACCCTCAGGAATGAACCTCTGGGATTCCTGGGCAGGAAAGACAAACAATCTCACTGCAAGTAGGGTGGAGACACCAGATTGCTATTAAAGAAATATAGTGAAGTTCAACATCTAAATTATGCATCCACACTACATTTTCCATTGATTACCTGTCTTCCTTAGGAAGTCGAGATGGAGAAAGGAAGTGGAATTGTCCAGGAGACGTACCTGGGCTGCCCAGCAGCAGTGGCAGCAGGGACCCCTTCTGCACACTGTGTCAGTCACCTGGTGACAGATGCAATGCTGGTCCGGGAGTTCAGAGGTGACATTGGAATCTCAGCTGTGCCCTTACCCAGCAAGGGAACCTCTGCTATTCCAGTTGGTCAGACCTCAAACCCTTATTGATATTGCCAATAAATTAAGAAATTAGGATTGGCACCTGCAGAGGGTTTGGGTGAGATGAAAAAGCACATCACTTCTTTAGGAATGTGAGCATTGCATTGTCTGGAGAGGAAGGAAAAACTGGGCTGAGTGATGCAGAAATTCTTTGAATAGTGTAGGGGGAAGACTTTTCCTTTTCAGTGGAAGGTACAAGCTCTGTCTGATGCTGGTTAAGGAAGACAGCTGATATCAGCTTCTGCTAAATCCCTCTGGGCTCCGACTGAGACTGGAAAACCGAAAATGACCTGCCCCTTCCCAGGTTTCAATATCTCTGGGATGCACGTGTCTTTCTCCTTTGGAGACTCCTGTTTTTCTCTGCGGAATGGGAAAGCTGGTCTTTCGACAGGCACTCTTCTATTTTGGTCATTTGTGTGATTTCTTGGGTACTACTCAGGTCTTCATACCTGAACAAGAGGTAAGTTTAAAGCTGATTAAAGCTGATATTCATGACAGCAGTCCTCAGACAAGAATCACCCCTTCCCTAATGGGGCTCCAGGCCAACTCTAGAAAGGTATTTTGTACCAGGGAAGAAAACTAAGTAAATGAACATAAATCTCTCCCTTACCTTAGATCGACAAAACAAGTAAATCCAGGTTTGGCTAGTTGCCAACAGTTGCAAATTTCACAGTTTAGAACTTTTGGCCAAGAATTTTGTCTCCTGTCTTTTTAACTGGTGTTGGGGTAGGGGTACAAGGTGTGCTTGACAATGAGTGCTACAGGGAGGTAAAGAGAGGCCCAGGACCCTGCCCATCCTTCCTGAGAGTCTGACAGAGGCCTCAAAAAGTTCAGACTGACACCCTGAACAACCTGAAAGTCTGTGCCAGACCAGTGGCCAAGGTCACACCGATGGCCCTCCAGAGGAAGCCAGCTCATTCAAATGCTAAGCAAATGTTCCCTAGAAGAAACTGCCCCTGGGGCATGACATTCTTTCCTAGGTTAGGTCATCTGCAAAGTGGTTTATTGAAAACCATTTGGACTCTGACTCGAGCAGATGACCTTTTAAATAATATGCAACTTGTGGAATAGAAACTCATTGCTTTAAAAATGAACCCTGGCAGAGCTTTCTGTGTTAACACTGTTTTCCCCTGGCCTGAGTCTGTAGGACGTGCATCTTGAAACACTCCTTATCCTATCACCAATCAGGTGGAGAGTGACTGAGAACTCAGGCGATCAGTTCCACACTAATTGGAACAATAGCTGGATGGGTAGCTCTTTGTGGATGTCAAAAAGTAGATCTGATCTGAGGTTCTTTTGATGCTTTGTCATTTCTTTGTTTTACAGAGGAATAGACACCTGGAGAGTTTGCCAAGTGTGAAGTGTTATATAAAACCAAACCTACAGAACAGACCAATAACAAGTAAGGAGATTGAATCAGTAGTAAATATCTCTCATCAAAGTAAAGTCCAGGACCTGATGGCTGCACTGTGAATTCCACCAAACATGTAAAGAATAACAATACCAATCTTTCTCAAACTCTTCCAAAAAATTGAAGAAGGGGAATACTTCCTAACTTATTTTACGAGCATTACTCTGATACCAAAGCCAAACAAGGACACTGCAAGAAAAGAAAATTACAGGCCAGTATCCCCGATGAACACAGATGCAAAAATCCTCAACAAAACACTAGCAAATCAAAATCAACAGCACATTAAAAGGATCATTTGGCCGTATGCAGTGGTGCATGCCTGTAGTCCTAGCTACTCAGGAGGTTGAGGCAGGATTGCTTGAGCCCAGGAATTCAAGTCCAGACTGGGCATCAGATAATATAGTGAGATCCTCATCTCTAAAAAGAAAAAAAAAGATCATTCATTTGCCATGATCAAGTGAGATTTATCCCTGGGATGCAAGGATGGTTCAACATATGTAACATACATAAATCAATAAATATGACACATTGCATTAACAGAATGAAGGATAAAAACCATACAATCATCTCAATAGATACAGAAAAAGCATTTGACAAAATTCAACATCCTTTCATGATAAAGGCTCTCAACAAACAGGTATAGAAGGAATGTACTTCAACATAATAAAGGCCATATATGACAAGCTCACAATTAACATCATATTCAATGGTGAAAAGTTGAGGCTTTTTTTCCCTACGATCAGGAACAAGACAAGGATGCCTACTCTTGCTACTTCTGTTCAACATAATACTAGAAGTCCTAGCCAGAGCAATTAAGTAAGACAAAGAAATAAAAGGCACCTAAATTGAAGAGGAAAAAGTAAAATTGGCTCCGTTTGCAGACAACATGGTCTTATATACAGAAAACCCTAAAACATGTCATACCCCATAAATATATATAATATTCATTTGTCAATTAAAAATACATAATAATAATTTTAAAACTCCGAAACCAAAAAACACTAAACCTACAGACCCAGGTCTTATCTGTTAGGAGTTTATATTCACAACCCAACAGAAGTTACTATCCTCCTCTCTTTCCTTCCTTCATTCCTTCAAGGTGGTTTCACTAAGTCTTAGTGGAGGCAGGAAGGAAGATGAAATAAGTCACATTCCTTAGTGAGTAGTCCTTGTTCTTACTCTAAACCCTTTGCCTCTGAAGTAGAATGAGATATGCTGACCTCTAGGTCCTTCTGACACCAGCTACCTTGATGGCCTCAGTTGTTGGCCTTTACAGAGATCCTTAGGCAGACAGCACTCAAATAGCATGCACAGACATGCATATGTGTGCACACGCATGCACAACATACACACTTGCACATACATGCACAATATGCAGTCCTCTGCTTCCATAGGCAGAGGGCTATTTCCCTTATTAATAAGGTCTAAATAATGAAACCACTCAGAATTACTCTAAGAACATAAAAATATGTGACCCCTAGGAGTGTTTTAATTGTTCAAATTCTTGCATTTCACTTTTTAAAAAAATTTTGAAAGTATAGCTTTAAAATACCATTTAAGAAAGGTCTTGAAAAAACAATTCTGGTAGAAATCCTTCTGTCGACTAGACAGTGGATCAGCTTCTTTGAAAACAGGCCCAGTTTTATTCACAAGAGAAATGTGCAATAGAGCAAATAACATTGGACCAAGAGCCAGCAGGCATGTTGCCACTGGACATCTTTGTCACTACCTGGTTTTATGTGGCCTTGAGTTGTTAAATCCTCCCTGTGAAGAGGACCCTGCCCTAGGTGGTGGCTGATTCCGGCAGAGGCTGCACGCCAGCCGTCTGGTGGTGACTCAGCAGTGTCACGACTGCTGTCAGTTGGAGCTGGAGAAGGAAGCCCGTGGGCTACACCGAGGAGAGAGCAGAGCGCAATGCTGGTGTTCGCCACCAGACACCCACGATGAATCCAAATCCATGCACTGGCCCTCAGTCCTTGCCTCTCTTTTTGTTTGGAATTAATGAAAATACCAACTCATGTATTCATTCCACATAGCTCCTGTCTCTGTCCTTGGGCTTGTGGGGCACCAGGATATGGAAATCCTCGGCCTCTTTGTGCTTACTGGAAGCTGCGAGGCTTGAAGACAAGCATGACTATAGCTAGATTCAGTCTTTGAAAAGATGAAATCAGAAGAAAGCTATGAAAGTACAGCCTTTACATCCACATGATGCAACATCTGGAGGAAGAGAGGACATCTCTTTCTCTTAAAACCCAGGAGACTTTTCCCCCAGAATTTTCTAGGATACCTCCTCTGTGTCTCATCAGCCTGAATTAGGGCACATGCCCAGTTCTGAATAACCCCTGGGCCCAGGGGACTGGATTGCTCTGATTTATCGGGCCCATTGCTGCATCTGGGATGAGGTCAGCCTTGCTTGAAACACACAGGCTGCGTGGGGAGGAAACAGCAACTTCATAAAATGTGATACAAATTAGAGAACTGTCAGGAAGAGAAAAGAGAAAAATGAGCATTGGCCTGGTAACCAAAAATATTCACTGTGGCTTTCTTAGGTATCCTTTCAGGAAATTTTGTCTGGTGATTCTTATTCTACTGGGCACTAACAGTAATAACAGCGGTATTTATTGTATCTTGTCTGCCAGGCGCTGTGCTGAAGGTTTTACCATTATCTTCTCACTTTAGTCCTGCAACCGGTGTGGTGAGTGTATAAAATGAAGAGGATATAATATCCTCTTCATTTTACAAATAAGGAAACCAAAGGTCAGGGACCTTCAGTGTCCCCAAAGACAGAGCTAGTGGAGATGGAGATGAAATTCACAGTGGTCCCTGTGGGTGCAGAGAACATTGAACCACTACCCACTCTGCCTCTCACGTGCGCCATGCACCCACTGAGCCCGACAGCTGTGTGGCTTCTCCTCTGCTGCTACCTTTTCATAACCCACTCCCGTAGCCACAGTGGGCACCTTGTCACAGCCCCAACAGCTCCACTCTGATGCTTGGCGCTCTTCCTTTTGCCCCCAGGTCTTTTGCTTTGTCCTCTCCTGCTGACCCTGCAGTTACACCAGGTGTCCCTTGCCCCTGCCTCCCAGCTTCCTGGCTGCCACCCCTCCTGCTTCATTTCCTTCTCTGCCCTGCTTGGACTCCTGGGCCAACCATTTCACGGCCACTCTCACCAACCCCTTCCGTTTTCTCACGCCTGGACCTCCCAGTGCCCTGGCCTTGATAATCCCCACCCAGGAATCAATCCTGCCCAAAATTCCTGCGCTGGAGTTTCTTTCTTAACGCACTGGGAGAACAATCACAGGTACTGTTTCCAGCCGCTCTTCATCAGTGATCCCTGGTCCAAGGCACTCCACAGCCCCTCCCCCACCATGCTGCGGTCACCCCCAGCAGAGAAATGCCACTGCCTCCTCTGTCGTGAGAAACAGGGCTGGGACCGGGAGAGCTGGGCGTCTGCCGCATTTCCCAGGGCTCAGGCTTGGCAGGGGGTTCATTTGAGGGTGGACACAGGGCAGATCATCTCTTCTCAGGTTGACGCTGTATTTATTCTCAGCTTTTATCTTTCCCTGTCAGAAGCAGCGGCAGTCCTCCTGATTCTCTCACTTCTTCAAAACTCCCTTCTGTTCTGGTCTTCATTCTTTTTCTTTCCACAAACCTGTTTGAAGCTTTCTCATCCTCTAAGACACAGCAATCTGAACTCTGTCTCTTTCCCCAGCACCTCCTGTCCTTCCCTGCAGGTCAGGCACCAGGAGCTGCCTGCGTCCTTAGCTCCTGGCCCCCTCCAGGCCTCTCCATTCCTGCTTGCCATGCTGCTGTTCCCCAGGGCCCTGAGACCTCGAACCCTGGGGCCCCTGGGGCAATCCAGTGCTCTTCCTGGGTGGCTTCCTGTCCCAGCCTTCCAGCGTGCCTGGCAGCCTCCCTTGGAAACCTCCTCCTTCGTCCTTATCACACCGCTTTCTTCTGGTTTTCCTCTTCTTCACTGACTACGGGTCCCCTTCGTGGACTCTTCCTTTTTCTTCTACTGACACTTAGATGCAAATGTTCCCAAAGGCTGGCCCTGCTATGCTGCTGTCTTACTCTGCATTCTCTCCCAGTACTGGTGACTCCCTAAAGCCAGGACGGTCAGCCCCATGGTTGGGACGGGATGTAAAAACCAAAGGGAGTGCTGAAGGTCCGGTAATGACATTAACGAATGCATTCATATATTATTGTAAAACATCAAGAGTAATGCACAGAAAATATGCGAACAAAAAAATCAGAATTTTAAATAGAGACAGGATCAGTGACAGTGCTGTAGAGAGTCACGCTGGAGCCAGAGGCAAAAGGAGAAATCAGTCATGCCGATTCCCCAGTCCTCGTCCAGATTAGTGGGCCTCAACCACAGCTGCGCATCCCAATCTCTTGGGAATGTTTTCTTTTGTAATTTTATTTTAGTGAGATAAGATTCACATAACATAAAATTCACTAATGTGCATAATTCAGTGGTTTTGAGTATATTCACAATGTTGTGCAACCATCACCAATAACTAATTCCAGAATGTTTCCATGATCCCAAAAAGCCCCATGCCCATTAGCAGTTCCCCTCTCCCCTGCTAA
>CAUYRT010040724.1:0-28501 GCA_963574885.1 Lepilemur ruficaudatus | reverse complement strand
AAACTTGAAAAAAATCTGAAATCTGAAACACTTCTGGTATGAAGCTTTTCAGAAAAAGACTACTCAACCTGCACAAGCAATTTTTTTTATTGTTAAAATGCTAAAAACAAAGTTTAGAAAATAAAAATCACAAATAAATCCAATGAACACTATACTTTTCTTACATATTCACACCATGGTAGAGCTATCATTTTTTAAATGACATATTATAATCTGGTGACCTAGTTTTATACTTGGTAAAGTACTATAGTCTTATGTCCATGTCATTAAACATACTTTTTTTTTCAAACGAGATGAGGTCTCATTATGTCATCCAGGCTAGAGTGCAGTAGCTATTCACAGGTGCAATTACAGCATACGACAACCTCGAACTCCTAGATTCAAGCAATCCTCCTGCTTCAGCCTCCCAAATCCAGGGACTACAAACATACATCCCTACGCCCAGTTTAAACATACTTTTAAAACAAACAGGACAATTTTACATGGAATGCTGCTAAACTGTTGAAACTGGGTGACTGGTACATGGGAGTACATTATACTAGTCTGTCTACCTTTTAATATGTTTGAAATTTTTCATATTAAAAAGTTAATCCAAAAAAAATCTGCATGAGAAAACACACACAAAAAAATGACAAGCTGGGTCAGGCGTGGTGGCTCATGCTGTAATCCTAGCACTCTGGGAGGCTGATGTGGGAGGATTGCTCAAGGTCAGGAGTTCAAACCCAGCCTGAGCAAGAGTGAGACCCCGTCTCTACTAAAAATAGAAAGAACTTAATTGGCCAACTAAAAATATATAGAAAAAATTAGCCGGGCATGGTGGTGCATGCCTGTAGTCCCAGCTACTTGGGAGGCTGAGGCAGGAAGATCACCTGAGCCCAGGAATTTGAGGTTGCTGTGAGCTAGGCTGATGCCACGGCACTAACCTGGGCAACAAAGTGAGACTCTGTCTCAAAAAAAAAAAAAAAAAAAAATGACAAGCTGGGAAAAAAATACCTGCAGCTCATTATCATAGACATATATAAAAACTGAAGTTTTTCAGATTTATAAGAAAAATATCAACCCAAAATGAAAAATGGGTAAAGAATATAAAAAGTCATTTCACAGAAAAAGAAATATAAGTGGCTCATAAGCATATGAGAATGTTTAATCTGGCCCATAACTAGATAAATTAAAACTATTCTTGTATATACTATTTTTTATCTACCAAACATATAAAAGTGTACTTGTTTTGCACCTGCTATCACTCAAGAACTACTTTTCCTTTGAGAATATAGATTTTAAATTGACTTTTCCATAGTGTAGTTACAAATTATGGTAAGTACCAGAAACCAAGAGAGTACTAGGAAACCTACAACACAGTGGCTGGAAACTGATTCTTCGTGGTCTGGCCAGACTTCCCTGAGGTAGTGATGTTTGAGCTAAAGAAGTCTGTATGTTTTGCAAGGGAATGCTTCACACAGAAGGGACAGCAGATGAAATGCCTGGGACATGAAGGATTACAGTGCATTCAAGAAACTGAAAAATGGCCAATGTGGCTAGAAAGTAAGGCAGAAACTAGCATAAAATGAGACAAGACACAGAAATGGGCCCAACCATACAGGGCTTTTGAGGCTCAGGCTTTATTCCTAAGAGCAATAGGAAGCTTTAAGCATTAGAAAGATAATATTACTATTATCTTTCAAAAATCAAGAAATCTGTTCAGAGTGGTAAAGTATCTTGGCCATGGTCCCATAGTTACTAGGTGGTACAACCAAGATCCAGATCTATATAATGTTTTTGGCCTTGTTTTTAGCCACTGCCACAGAACTGGGTTTCCTGATTAATGTCCATCAATTTCCACCTAGAACTGGTTGAAAGTGATAATCCAAAACTTGTTTTACCTAGATTACTTATGATGAAATGTGTCAGAACTATCTGAATATATATCTAAAAGTTGGAAGAATCTAAAGGAAAAAACAGGAACAGGTCTATTTCAATATGGCCATCTTACTTACTTAATGATTCTATCTTACCTCAGAAGTATATTCTTGACAATCGTCTTTTGCAGTGAGTGAAGTTTTTTTGGCAGGAGGAACATCATCACTTTCAAGACTGCAATGAAATCTCTTCTTGGATGTAAGATCCAAATTAGCAAGAGGCTTTTCAGAACCATCTTTTCCAGAATTAGATAAACACATAGCATCTTGACCAACTGAAGTTACTG
The DNA here is from genome assembly GCA_963574885.1 of Lepilemur ruficaudatus. Classification (NCBI taxonomy): domain Eukaryota; kingdom Metazoa; phylum Chordata; class Mammalia; order Primates; family Lepilemuridae; genus Lepilemur; species Lepilemur ruficaudatus. The sequence continues at coordinate 26,298 of CAUYRT010040724.1, read as the reverse complement.
GTAAACAAATACTGCATAGAAAGTAAATACATATTAAATCAGTGAACTAGTCCAATAAAAAAATTCCAATAAAACCAAAAAAACTCCAAGCTAACTTATACATGGACATGGTCACAAAAATTGCAGTTTTGAGTTCCCTTCATACTTAAAAGGCTCACAGCTTAAATTCCATAATATTGAATTAAATCTGAGATATATAAAGTGTTTTCTTTGTCTGTAAAGTTAAGCTTTTAATCTAAAATGTCCTTTCCCAATATAAAAGGCTCTAATTTCTAATGCCACTTTATGGACAATTAAGTGCCTTAAGCAATGGAAGTTAAACTACAACTTAACTTTTGTACAATAAAGATTTAAAATAAGAGTATCAAGAATATATAAAAATGTTATCTCTTTGTACTATTTTTTGCAACTTTCTATGAACATATAGTTCAGTCTTTTTTGTGTGTTTGTATGCGTATGTGTTTCCAAAGTAACCATACAGTTTACAGATGCCATTTTATTTCCAGACTGCTAATTTTTTCTGTGACAGGGTCTTGCTCTGTCACCCAGGCTAAAGTGCAGTGACCAGACCATAGCTCACTGCAGCCTCGAACTCCTGAACTCAAGCCATCCTCCTGCCTCAGCCTCCTAAGTAGCTGAAACTACAGGCAGATGCCACCACATTCAGCTGCATTTCCCCCCTGGAGACAAGGTCTCACGCCATCGCTGGAGCTAGAGTGCAGTGGCGTCATCATAGCTCACTGCAACCTCCAACTCCTGGGCTCCAGTGATCCTCCTGCCTCACCTCCTGCAGTACCACGCCCAGGTAATTTTTGTAGAGATGGGGGTCTCGCTCTTGCTCAGGCTGCTCCAGTATTCCTGGCCTCAAGCAATCCTCCTGCTTTGGCCTCCCAAAGCGCTGGGATTACAGGCATGAGCCACTGCACCTGGCCCAGACTGCTAAATAATTTTAGCTTTAAAAATAAAATATCAAAGAAGTTTCATACAGAAGTCGTATTAAACATTTTTTTTAAGAGACAGGGTCTTGCTCTGTCACTCAGGCTGAAGTACAGTGACATGATCATAGCTCACTATGCCCTCAAAATCCTGGCCTCTCAAGTAGCTGGGACTACAGGCACTTGCCACCACATTGGCAAAATTTTTTAATTTTTTGTGGACACAGGATCTCACTATGCTGTCCAGCTGGTCTCAAACTCCAAGCTTCAAGCAATCTTCCTGCCTTGACCTCACATAGTGCTGGGATTACAGGCGTGAGCCACTACGCCCAGACATACTGACCATTTAAATAGCACTTTTATCAAATACAAAAATCAACCACATTACATTTCTTCTCTAAGTTGCCACATAAATACCAAATAAGATCTCCACAACAATTACAAATAATGTTGGTCAGTGGTTTGCACTATTAACACTACTCGATTCATAAAGCACCTTTCCTTCTAGGAAAAACAGTTTAACTCATTCATTACCTCATGTCACCCCTTTCTTCGGTATTCACTGACTTGACCAATATGGGTGCTGGCAGTAAAGGGTTTGGCATTAACTGGGCAGTGGCATCTGTAAATTCTTCTACTGCATTGGTTGGGATTTCCACCAGAGTTAAAATGAATGCTTGTTCATCCTCTCCTTCTTGATGTACATTAGCAACTAGATTCACTATCAAAGTTTAAAAATTAGTAATGAAAAGCTGAACCATGAAATTAAAAAATCATTGATTTATTTCATTTCTAAACACTGTCAGAGCTTATCACTAAGATTAAATAAATTACACCCCCAAAAAAGTAATTTCATAAAGGATAAAGATGATATACTATAGGGAGGATTTATAACTCTGAATACCAAAACTAGTACACAAAATATTTAAAGGTTTTTTAAAATTTAAGGCCACTACAGACTAAAAAAATTGTTTTGTGTTTTTCCATAGTTAAATAGAAGGTAAAAATCATACTATCAGGTTCTATGACACTTCACTGAAGCAGATTATCATACCTGTTACATCTTGAGGGTTGATTACATTCTCTTCTTGGACTTCTGGAATACTAGTTGGTGTACACTGCCATAAAAAACCAAAATGAAACAGTGAGGCTGGCCAAATCTCAATTTTAAAAAGTCTTCCTGACAACATGATATAAAGAACTTATCTTATTTCAAAAATCATAGATTTATCTAACCATATGTAATTGTCAAGTGTTTTGAAGATTTTAGCCATGCCAATAAACTTTTGATTCATTTAAATAAACATAAATACAAAGAATTTTCACTACATCGTTAAATATGTGTATTCTAGGAAATGATTTTTTTGTTTGTTTTTTTGAAGACAGAGTCTCACTCTTTTGCCTGCGCTAGAGTGCCGTAGCATCAGCCTAGCTCACAGCAACCTCAAATTCCTGGGCTCAAGCAATCCTCCTGCCTCAGCCTCCTGAGTAGCTGGGACTATGGGCATGTGCCACCATGCCTGGCTAATTTTTTTTTTCCTATATATTTTCAGTTGTTCAGCTGATTTCTTTCTATTTTTTCAGTAGAGACGGGGTCTCGCTCTTGCTTAGGCTGGTCTTAAACTCCTGAGCTCAAACAATCCACCTGCCTCAGCCTCCCAGAGTGCTAGGATTATAGGCGTGAGCCACTGCACCCGACCTATGAAACAATTTCTGAAGTGACAGGATAAAGAGATCCAACTTCTAAACCTTCTCTCTACTCCTATCACACCAACCATTGTACCGTTAGTAGGTGACATTTCAACGGAGGCAAACTGCTCTCTTTGCCTCGAGTATAGTTCCTTCCAATCTGTTTTCCACAAAACTGCAAACACTGTTTTTTCTAAAATGCAATCCTGATGGTAATTGTCTACTACTTAATAACTTAAAACTTTCATTTTGCAACCCAAATGTCAATGTCAATAATTGATTCAGGCAAAATCACCAATGGATGCTATAACTATTGGGTGACAGGTTGCTGGATCTCATTTGACAAATTACTTACTAATACAAAATGCCATTATAATGGAGAAATATGGCAGGCACCATTCTGGCCAAGTGATTAGTCAGCATTACCAGTAATGGGAAAAACTGATATGTGTATCTCCTGATGAGATGTAAAACGAAGACCACATCATTACCTATGTAGTAATCATGAATCCAGTAATGAGGAAACGATAAAAAGAACTCTAGACTATGGACCAGCTTGGACTCATCTAAAATATCAAGTTCACAAAAGAAGAAAAAAGGCAAGAGAAATATTCTAGATTGAAGGAAAGTAAAGAGAAATGACAACTAAATGCAATGTGGGAAACTTGATTGGATCCTGAATTTAAAAAACCTTTAATGGACATGATTGGGCCAACTGTGGAAATTTGAATGGGAACTGTATATTATATATTATTATTGAAACAATGTTAATAATATAGTAACACTTATTGTGACAATAGTATTGTCACTTCTCTGTAAGAGAATATCCTTCTTCTTTTTAGATACAAGATGATGGAGTATTTAGAAATAGAAGGCTCAGGTTTGCAACTTACTTTCTTTTTTTTTGAGACAGAGTCTCACTCTGTTGCCCCGGCTAGAGTCCCATGGCGTCAGCCTAGCTCACAACAACCTCAAACTCCTGGGCTCAAGTGATTCTCCTGTCTCAGCCTCCCGAGTAGCTGGGACAACAGGCACTCATAACTGTGCCTGGCTAGTTTTTTCTATTTTTAGTTGTTTGGCTAATTTCTTTCTATTTATAGTAGAGACAGGGTCTCACTCTTACTCAGGCTGGTCTCGAACTCCTAAGCTCAAACAATTCTCCCGCCTCGGCCTCCCAGAGTGCTAGGATTACAGGCATGAGCCATTGCACCCGGCCTCCAACTTACTTTCGAATGGTTCAATTTTTAAAAGAATCTATCTATCTATCTATAGAGATGGAGAGCAAAATAGGGAGAGAAAGAGAAAACAAATCAGGCAAAGTATTAACAATCAATGAGTCCAAGTAAAGGGTATGGGAGAATTCTTTAAAAGATTCTTGTAACTTTTCTCTAAGTTTGAAATTATTTCAAAATAAAAGTAAAAATTAAAAAGTTGGAGGGTACAGATCTTATCACATTAGATGTAACCAAACTCTTTAGCATAAAAATCCTTTTATAATCTGTCTGCAAGCTACCTTTCTAATGTCATCTCTGATGTATTCTACTCATAATTTCTTAAAGTCACTGACCATGTCATGCTATTCTTTATCCATGTTCCTCTTTCCCTTTAACTTGCTAATTTATACTTGTTCTTCAAGTTCAAGAATTCTCTCACCTGGAGAACTTTTTAAAGAACATGCTAATGCCTAGGTCCCATTCCTAGTGATTCATTTAATTGGATCGTATCTGACTCCTACAGAGTCTTGTGCAAATCTATCATAGCACATATCAAATTTAACCATTTATTCACTCATCTGTCTCCCACAAATTTGTATCCTCAGTACCTAACACAGAGTCAGACACATTGCAGTATCATCTCCATAAACACATTCTGTGAATGAACTCCTCAGATCCAGAGACTAAGAAGTGAATTTTCTGTGTACAAAACACTTCCTTTTTCAAAACTTTTACAACAAAGCTAGGTATTAGCTGTGTTATCTCTATGTTCTAGAGACTAAAAACGCACACTCAGTTAAAATTCTACCACAATATATTCTTGCAAAGTAAAACTACAGAGAAAGAAAACAGAACTGTGGTAGTCAGCGCTGAGGGTAGGGAGAGAGGGTGACTAAAAAAGGGCACCAGGGAATTTCAGGGTGATGTAACTGTATATATCTGGTTAGATAACTGTATTGGTTCTATGACTGTATATATTTGTAAAAATTTGTAGAACCGTACACTAAAAAGGGTGAAGGTTATTTTACGTAAATTTACACCTTAATTTTTTTAAATGGGGAAAGAATGCCTTGCTGGCCCTTGTTATACTTTACATTCTTTTACCTTTGATACACTGTCTCCTTTAGACTCCTTTCTCAGGGGCTCTTCAACAGAACTCTCACCAAGAACCACATCCAAACCAAGTGTGTGGGGCCCTGTCTCAGAGGAAACAACCGGAGCAACTGACAATATCTGAACCTCTTGAGATCCTTCTTCTTGATCTTCATTTCTGAAAAAGAGTTTTAGCATGTTATTTGAAATCAGACTAACAACATAGAATTATTTTTATAGCTAGGTATTTCAAAGATCATCTAATTTGATAGTTTTCAAACTTCTAAAATATATTTAATGCAACAGTACTCCGTTTTTAAGCAAATTATTACATATACAGCTTACGGCTCTAGCTGAAATAGAATGTAAAATGAATCTCAGAATCTCTTTCCTCTTTTACCTTTCAGTTAGGTTTACTTCTTGGGAAATACTGGTCCCTTTGATACCATGTATACATGCCAATTTGCTCTCCTCCTTAATCTCTGCTGTTGTAACTGGTCCAAGGTTTTTATCTTCCAATTCTGTTGCTTTGGAAGCATTTTTCTCAGTTTCTTAAATAAAAAACACATTCAAGATACAGTCCAAAATAGTACAGTTAAAATGGCCATATTAGAAACATATTCTCTCTTAAAATATACACCATTAGATAGTGACTCATCCAAACTTCTCTTAATCCAAAAATCAAGTTTATTCACATGGCAGAAGGTGGTCCTGGCCAATGATATTTTTGAACAGTAAAACAGATGATTTATTAATCCTTTATTGTAGATATTCCACTCCTGCCTGCCATAGCAATTGTACCCCCACATTATGGCGATAGCACTAATAATCAGAAACCCACATAGAAAAGAAGTTTAGAGGTAGATACACACAAGGTCTGGCTAGTTCCACCTTAGGGGAAGTCTTGGGGAGGGGAGATGTGTGGCAAAGAGTAATGTCACAAGGGGGAGGAAAAAGACTTCCATATAAAAGAAATTTGAAAAAAAAAAAAAAAAGAAATGTGAGCCCGCAGACTGAGAGAGCTTATGAAAAAAGTCATCTCGCACAGTTCTTGTATATTTTTTCTGTTTATTGCAATGCCATAAACCTTGCATACCACCATAGGACCCACACAAAGTACCATTAATAATTCTGGAAATTCTCCCAGAAGCAGAGAGAAGTCACGACATTACAAAAAGACCCAGAATTGCTTGACGGAGGTCTGTACTGCAGATGGAGGTCTGCAGCTGCGGTTGCCTACCATTGATCTCATTCATCTCATAAACTGACGGCATAAACTTTACTGTATCAATAAATACAGTAAAGCACAGATTTGGAAATGTATTTTATGATTTTCTTAGTAACGTTCTTTTCTCTAGCTTACTTTACTTTATAAATACAGTATATAATACATATAACATACAAAATGTGTTAATCAACTATTTATATTATGAGGAAGGCCACTGGGTTAACAGTAGGCTATCAGTATTTAAGTTTTGGAGGAATCAAAATTTATATACAGATTTTTGACTGTACAGGGGGTCAGCACTCCTAGTTCAAGGATCAACTATATGTGTATAAAAAAGGAGAAACCATTTGATCAAATATAGCAAAACAATACTAGTACTTAAACTAGTCAGTGGATTTATGAATATTTATAGCTCATTTTACTTTTTTATATATTTGAAACTTATTTACAGTAAGTTAAAATAATTTTAACGACTGAATATTCCTTGGAAATGCTAATGGAATTTTTTGTGTCGAAGCAATTTTGTAACTTGTAAGAGAAGAATAAGATTTACCTCTTTGAGTGTCTACTTCTTCCCCGTTGGTTGCACACAAACTGGGAACTTCGTGATGAGCATCAAACCTGTTGGTCCCTAAAATCTTCTCAAGATTTGGTTTAGGCTTCGCAAATCTACTTCTCATTCTCAAATTGTTGATTACATTAGAAGTTTTACTCCTAGAAATAGAGAGATGGGGAGAGAAATTTATCAACCATATAAGATCTTGCTCTCTCAAATTGATATAGTCTATCTAGCACTGATACAGTTAACATGCCACCTGTCAGGTGCCACATTTTAAAACTGTTCATTTCTTTTTTTTATTTATTTTTTATTTTTTTGAGACAGGATCTTGGTCTTCTACCCAGGCTGGAGTGCAGTGGCATCATCATAGCTCATTGCAGCCTCAAACTCCTGAGCTCAAGTGATCCTTCCACCTCAGCCTCCTGAATAGCTGGGACTACAGGTACATGCCACCACGCTCAGCTAAATTTTGTTATTTTTTGTAGAAATGGGTTTTGCCATGTTACCCAGGCTGGTCTTGAACTCCTGGGCTCAAGTGACCCTCCCGACTCCACCTCCCACAGTGCTGGGATTATAGGCATGAGCCACTGCATCCAGACTAAAAGTGCTCATTTCTTAACATTAAAATTATAAAGTAATAACTTTACTAGAGGTCTTAAGAAGAGAATCTGGACCATGTTTGTAAAACAGAGAATATATTTATTTAATACATAAATCTATTTCACTAAAGCTTCAAAGACATACAACATATACTGTTATAATTTTAACATGTAAACCATTAAACTAAAACCAAAATCAGCCAATCTTTACTTTAAAGGGTAAGAAATTAGCATTGCCTACTTTACATTTATATATGCATTTCTTAAAGCTATTAACTAAATTTTTGGTAGGTTTAATTATATTTATTAATTGAATACTAAAATAAACCTGGTTGATGTAGCATTCTCCTTTACTCTCTCCATTAAACCACTTTCTTCTCTAGTACTTTGTTTCTCCAGTACAATCTTGTTTTCTTCAAATGATGCAGGAAACGTACTAACAATAGGTGAAGAAAGCTCTTGCCATTCATGAACAATTTCATGATTTACATTATCTGGGCTGAAAGGAATATGGCTTTTATCCTTTGAATGAACACGAGGAAGTACACATATTCCTACTGCAGGAAAAGAAACGGAAAATTAAAATTGACCCAAAATAAATAGATATTCAAATGAAGTAAATTCTTTAACATTTGATAACTATAAAATTCTACATTATTATTAAGGTGTCCTTGTATGGCTCCAAATTTAAATTTATGATCTCATATGTTATGCCAGTGATAAATTTTACAATTCTTATAGACTGAAACTTTGTGCTAAAAATGAGTAAAAATGAGTTCTTTTATTACTTGAGTAACTACATAATCTCAGATCGCTTGCAAGATATAGGATTGCCTTCATTCATAATTTATTAAAACCTATATTTTATGTTCCAGAAATTTATGACAGGCTCCACTGCAATACTATGCCATTGAGAAAGAAGCCCTATATGGAACACAAAATCAGAGACTTTCCTGATGTATTTATGGTTATAAGCCTAAAAGTCTTATCACCTAAAATCAGTGGCAAGCCACTCATCACCAGTCAAAATAAGTACCAATAACGGAATTAGCATTAACTATCCATTTAATGTAGTTAAAAGACACTAAAATAGTAGACTATAGCTTATCTGTAAGTTCAGCCTAATATATTTAAAATCTGGGTTAACGTATCTTCTGACTCTGTTCGAACTGTCAAAACAGTTTAAATTCTCAATAAGTGCTATTGCTCTTTCATACTGTATTTGTCATCTAATTGTAAAGACCATCCCAAGCAGCAACCCCTTTGCTAAAGAAACGTGTATAAAATGATCAGTGATCAATGAGCTCAGTTAACCAATGATGTTTACGATGATAAAGATAGAGGACTCACTAGATACACTATTCCATGAATATTTAGTATTCTTAATAAATAAAGTATATTATCTTGAATTAGCTGTCACTCCACCTAAAGGGGTTAGGTAAAATAGTGGATGAACACACACATATTACCTTTTCTAGAAAAGAAAAAAGTGATGACAATTTCAAATGTGAAAAGCTTATTACTCAAATGTAGGTATAATTTCGTAGGAGTGAGATTTTAAATTTCTATTTTTTGGTAGGATTTATCTTTCATTCTTACCATCACCCTGTTCAGGAGTGATCTCTGACTGCAATACTAGATCTCCCATAGTAAGTAAAGTTATGGCAGCTTCAGTGCTTCCATCACTGGTACCTTGTGAGGAAATACACCAACATTAAAACAGAAGAATCAAGAAATATTTTTTATTTAAAAAAGATTTTTAATTCGGGTGTTTATCTTATAGTAACAGGTTTCAATATTCTCTGTACCATTATTACCTTACTAGGATAGTGTTTTGTTCAGGTCACATACTACAAACAAAGAAATCATCACTGGTGGCTTTTACTCACTTTAAACACCAATCTCCCATTAAATAATACCTTCCAAAAAATGCTCTCATCCGTGCAGATCCAGAAGAAACACTCAACAAATACTTCTTTATCAAACATTTAACTCACCTTCTAAAGTAACATTCCTAGAGTCCAAGTTTTTAATAGAGATGAACTATTCAATAGCTGAATCTTTTTGTTCAACTCTCCAGTAAACTGATTCATCTACTATCACCACTACTAAATCACTGTACTAGTTAATCAAACAGCTTTAGCAGTTTCCTGGTAAAGTTACCTGGTTCCTCTTGAGTATTTTCACCCGTGGTCATTTCCTAAAAGAAGAAAAGATAAGTAACATCTTAAGTTATTTGCCTAAACACATATTCTTTCTCAAAAAGCACTATGTTTTACAGGTTTTTCTATACTTTTAGTAATAATAGAGAAAACTGGTTTTTTTCTTAATTTATAATTATTCATAAAATCTCATAAGAACAGGAATAACTTTTTTTTTTTTTTTTTTTTTAGACAGAGTCTCACTCTGTTGCCTGGGCTAGAGTGCCATGGCATCAGCCTAGCTCACAGCAACCTCAAACTCCTGGGCTCAAATGATCCTTCTGCCTCAGCCTCCCAAGTATCTGGGACTACAGGCATGTGCCACCATGCCCAGCTAATTTTTTTCTATATATTTTTAGTTGACCAATTAAGTTCTTTCTATTTTTAGTAGAGACGGGGTCTTGCTCTTGCTCAGGCTAGTTTTGAACTCCTGACCTTGAGCGATCCTCCCGCCTCAGCCTCCCAGAGTGCTAGGATTACAGGCGTGAGCCACCGTGCCTGGTCAGAACAGGAATAACTTAAAAGCCAATTCCTTTGTCTCTTTTTTTTCAGCATATTATGGGGCAATTCCTTTGTCTCTTGCCCCTGATTTTACTTTTGTTTTATTATATGCAAATTTTAACTCTGATCATATTGTTATGTACATCTATCATTTTACTCTACTTCTTCACTATCAAAATCCCTCAACTCTAGTCATATCTGCTGCAAGTTTTTATGCAATGGAAACCAAGGTATGGAGGGTATTGCAAGTTTAAACACACTACTAGATGGCTGAAAACTTAAATGAATTTTAACAAATTAAGAAGTTACAGGATCAATGTCCAAAGTGACAGCTTGAGGAGCTCCACTGTCCCACTCGCAGTGAAACTGATTTAAAAAAAACAAATTAAATATTTAAAGTTTCTGGAAATGGTCTTAAGAGCGAAAAGCAAATGAAGAAACATCTATTCAAGGAAATACATGAAAACTTTCTAACAGCAGTTAGAGTCTATGTGAATCAAGATTGTTTTCTCCTTCTTTTCTCCCAGCAGCATGGCAGAGACTCAGACTGCTATAGACAAGAAAACAGGGCCCCTATTCCATACAGGTACCAGCTAGAGAGCATTCTTCCCCATGGGAGCAGGACTTCAGCTGCTGACATCACAAGGAAACTACAGACCAGTATCTACTATAAATATGGAAATAAAAATCATCAATAAAATACTGGCAAACTAAAGCCAACAACATATTAAATAAAAATTATAGGGCCAGACGCAGTGACTCATGCCTGTAATCCTAGCACTTTGGGAGGCTGAGGCGGGTGGACTGCTCAAGGTCAGGAGTTCAAAACCAGCCTGAGCAAGAGCAGACCCCGTCTCTACTATAAATAGAAAGAAATTAATTGGCCAACTGAAAATATATAGGAAAAAATTAGCTGGGCATGGTGGCACATGCCTGTAGTCCCAGCTACTTGGGAGGCTGAGGCAGGAGGATCACCTGAGCCCAGGAGTTTGAGGTTGCTGTGAGCTAGGCTGATGCCACGGCACTCTAGCCCGAGCAATAGAGTGAGACTCTGTCTCTAAATAAATAAATAAATAAATAAAAATAAAAATAAAAATTATATATCATGACTAAGTAGGATTTAAAACCAGGCATTCAAGCTTAGTTTAATATCCAAAAATCAATATGATTAAAAAAAATCACATGAACATCTCAATAGATGCAGAAACAGCATATGACAAATTCCAGCACTCTTTCATGATAAAAACACTCAACAAACCAGGAATAGAACAACTCCAACATGACAAAGAGCATCTATACAAAACCCACAGACAACATCATACTTAAGAAATAAAACAAAAATGTTCACTCTCACCACTTCTATTAAACATTGAACTGGAGGTTCTAGGCAGGGCAATTAGGCAAGAAAAGGAAAGATAAGGCATCCATATCAGAAGTGCTGCAGATTGAATTGTGTCCCCCAGAAAGATGTGTTATAGTCCAAATCCCCAATACTGTGAATGCAACTTTATTTGGAAATGGGGTCTTCACATATGTAATCAAGTTTAGATGAGGTCATACAGATTAACCCTAATCCAGTATGACTTGTGTCCTTATAAGAAGAGGAAGAGACATAGACATACACACAGGAAAAAAGTCATGTAGCAAAGGAGGCAGAAGTTGGAATTATGCTGCCATATGCCAAGGAATAACAAGGACTGCTGGCAACCACCAGAAGGCAGGAGAAAAGGCATGGGATGGTTCTTCCTCAGATGCTCCACAAGGAATCAACACTGGTTAACACCTTGATTTTGGACTTCTAGATTCTGGAACTGTGAAAGAATAAATTTTTGTGTCTTTTTGTTGTGAGACAGCCTCGCTCTGTCACCACGGATAGAGTACAATGACATGACCATAGCTCACTGCCACCTCAAACTCTGGGGTTCAAGTGATCCTCCTGCCTCAGCCTCCCCAGTAGCTAGGACTACAGGCAGGCGACAGCGTTTTTTTTTCTATTTTTAGTAGAGATAGGGTCTTGCTCTAGCTCAGGCTGGTCTCAAACTCTGGGCCTCAAGTGATCCTCCCACCTCAGCCTCCCAGAGTGCTAGGATTACAGGTGTGTGCCACTGCGCCTGGCCTTGATTCATGCACTTTAAATGGGTGAATTGTATGGTGTATGAATTATATCTCAATAAAGCTGTTAAAAAGTTACAATTCCAGGCCAGGCGCGGTGGCTCACGCCTATAATCCTAGCACTCTGGGAGGCCGAGGTGGGCGGATTGCTCAAGGTCAGGAGTTCGAAACCAGCCTGAGCAAGAGCGAGACCTAGTCTCTACTATAAATAGAAATTAATTGGCCAACTAAAAATATACAGAACAGCCGGGCATGGTGGCACATGCCTGTAGTCCCAGCTACTCAGGAGGCTGAGGCAGTAGGATCGCTTTAGCCCAGGAGTTTGAGGTTGCTGTGAGCTAGGCTGATGCCACGGCACTCACTCTAGCCTGGGCAGCAGAGTGAGACTCTGTCTCAAAAAAAAAAAAAAAGTTGTTTTTTTTTTCTTTTAATGTTAGTCAAGTGAAGGAGTGGGAGTGGAAAAGGAACAAAGGAATCTATAACTGGTTGTGACCAATTAGTTGTGAACACCACCGCACTTGGACCAGCCCACTAACTTGCTTTGTGATTTCAGGCAAATCATTTAAGCTAGCTGATCCTCACTCCAACTACAAATGAGGTATCCCTAAAATGCCCAAAACTATTTTAACTTTAAAATTGTATTATTTTATGATTTTTCTTTATTCAGTACATGTAGAGGGGGAAAAAACCCTCATGCATTTAAGGTGGCATTCTTTCAATGTCTTATTTATTTAGCACTGTTAGATAATACAGGCTTGCATTTATTCCTTCATTTAATAATTATTTACTGATCATCTATCTTGGGCCAGGCACTGAGCATACAACTGAGAGCAAACACAGAAATCCCTGCCTTCCAAGACTTTGCATTTGGGGGGAGTTCACACTTAAAAAATAAAAAAATAAAAAAGTGCTAATCTCTTTTGGATTAAAATACCATATTTCAAAAATGCAAGTCATACTTTGTCTTCTTAAATAAAGAATATTAACCATAAATTCAATTACTGATGATTTAGAGTCATCCATAGGTAGAGGCTATGTAAGGTGATTCCCTCAGGAATAGGAGGGAGAATATTATTAACCCCTTTACTCTGTGGCCCCAAGTCACCAGCTGCTCCCCTATGAATTCTTCCTCCATTGGCTTTGTAAAGTTCCCCTCTATTCTTCCGAACTATCAGGCTATTTTTCCCTGTTGATCTTTGAGCTCTCCAACTCACTTATAATTTCTTACCACTGTGGTTAGAAAAATGAGAGCCAAGTTAAATGAAAATGTGTTTCAAATACAAATAAACAGCTCTGAGCAAAGCAAAAGGAGCTATTATTAGCAGTTTAGCATTTGGATTTTCAACATTCTGGCTCTAACTACTCAGAGGCCTTTTTCCCCCTTCCTTCCTGTGTTCTAGGTCAGTGGAGCTTACCAGATAACTCCTGGATTTTCCCATCCACACTGTGTATGAGACAAACGACCAATGGCTCTCAGGAAGATTAAGAATTTTGAATCAGATACACACACACAGTCCAGGCCTTAGAAAAAGAAAATTCTTATTTTAATTCTGCCTCATCTGAACAGACCCACATTATCTTGAAAAAAATGTGGCAATGCTAGCTGCTTCTGCTCTAGAAACAATTAGAACATTTTTCTGTGCTTAGATTTAAAGAAAATCTATCTGCCAATCCTAAAAAAAATCCTTCAAAATTCCTAGTTGGGAACTGGCTTATAAAAAACAAACTTACCTTCACCTGTGAAATAGGAGATATATAAAAAAGAAAAAAAAACAAAAAATAAAAACACACATCATTGGCGGGGGAGAAAGAAAAAAATGTACCCTCTTAGAAAATAATCAAAGCAAGAGTTCCCTTAAATACTCAGGGAAATATCACTCAAGGACGTTCCCAAGTAAAGAAGACGGAAGGAGGAGCATTGGTTCACGCAACACGCGTTCCCTTGACTTTGGCTGAATGCCTGCTAGGTCCCCAGCACTCTTCCAGGGGCTGAGAATTCCTCGGCTCTCACAGATTGAGAGAGACAAAAAAAAACACATAAACAAATTTAAAAACCGAATATTTTGAAAGTGACAAGTGCCATGAAAGAATATGATGGAATAGTAAGTTAGACAGTAACTGGGGGCAGAAGGACTCTACTTTAGATAAAACCTTCATGGAGGTGATTTGGCAAAAACATAATCGAGGAGGAAGAGCCACCCACCCACACAGGGATCTGAGAGAAGGGCCTTCCATGCCTAGGGGACAGGCGTGCAAAGACACTTAGCATGCATCAACATGGCCTCTTCAAAAACCGAAAGGCCACTGTGGCTGCAGCAGGCTAAATGACGTGGGCAGCGGGTTCCAGACAAGGTCAGAGAGCCAGACAGGTGCCAAGTCACACATGACCTCCTCCTAGCAAAGTCTTTATTCTGACAGGACAGGGACAAAAAGTCAACAGAGAGTTTTATTCAGTACAACGATAAGACAAAATTTATGTTTCAGGAAGAAAGAAATACCCTAGCCGCAGTGTGGAGGATGCCTTTTAGGTTAACAAAAATAAAAGTAGTTGTTTTTTCTCTAGGAAGGACATTAGCCATGTTCATAATGAGTAGACAAAAGTATGAATAAAGGACATAATGTGGAGAGGGGGAAACGGTTAACAAATCACATGAGAAAACAGGCAAAAATGCCAACCACAATCAAAAACAGGATTCCGGGGTAGGAAAACAAATGCTTCAGGGATAATCCTGGATATAAATATGTACTGAACTTACATACTTGAATGACCGTTCCCCCACATTCAGTTTAACTAGCCTGTAACAAAGAACAGAGAGTATCTACTGAAAGAGCCTCTTAAATGCCAATAGCAGAAGTCTTTTTTATATTTCTATTCCCCCTTGGGCTGGGGTTGTTTGCTAGTGACTTTTCTCCTCCTACAACTCATTATAACTTGAACTGATTTTGGACTCACACTGGAAAAGGACCCTGAGTCACATCCCAAAGGCCAAGGCACACAGAGCATTCCCACCAGCCACAGGCTGGGAAGCTAAGAGCTGTGTGAAACTTACTGACCCAGTTGAGTATAGATTTAATAGGCAAAAGAGACTGCATATGATTAATTAGACTTATTTATATTTATGGGCTTGAATCTTGAGGATGCCTGGCCTATCCCCATTTTATTTCATAATTTTCCCCCTTTTGGAGACTGAAGAGCAAAAGTCAATTGCCTGAGTGTTGGTATCACACTGGAAACTAAAGGGCCGTGCATTTCAATTCCAGCTCAAGAAACGCTCCGGCTGAGCAGACGCAATTCAGCAGACCCCAGTGGACTAGGATCGCAGTGTTGTCAGTCAAATCACATAGCTGATGGAAATCAGCAGAGTCCATTAGCAATTTATACTCAACAGCCTCTCTTCAACCATAAATTTTGAGATAATTTGGAGATAATGTTTAAGTAAAATTGAGATAATGTTAAGAAAAACTCAAAGTTAATCCAAAAAATTTAGCCAACAGTTTGGCTATGCTCCTACCATGACGCAGTCAGCAGACAAGTGACTAAGTGGCATTTCTAATAGGACTCCTGTCAAAACTCCAGGTTCCCAGATCAATGCAGTGACCTTCAGACCTAACCTCACCCAGTGCACTTGTGCCTACTCCCTCAGTCATTAGTTTGGCAGCTGCCGGCAGCGTGGTTTGTTTTTCAGGCTATACTCTGCGGCAGCAAAGTGCTCTGCAAAGATCACAGAATGGGCAGTCAGCAACCTGAGATGTCACCGCACCCTATGACACACACTCTATGACGATCTCAGCCTGAAGAGCCTTCCTATCAAAGCCACCATACTTCCCTGGACTTCGGTGTCCTCACATAAAAAATTGAGATGGTCTATACGTTTCCTTTTGCATGGTGCTGCTGGACCCCATAACCCTGGCCTCTGGCACTCCTGGGCCCCTGCCATTTTTCCCATCTAAACTAGGTGGGAGATCACTCACCATCCCAAGTGACTGCCATCAACATCCCCTTACCCCACTTGGACTTGGAAAAGCAAAATTTTCAATGATTATAATAAAGTAAAGGAAGGTCTAGAAGTAAGTGGACAGCCTTAAATAAGTTAGACATTCTAGAATTTCTTTATTGCTTAAGAGTTCATTCTGTCTGAGTTAATTACACTTTGGATGGAGATGGGGTAATAGACAAGTAAAAAATTAATTATGAAGAGAACAAAAGTAGATAAAACAGTATCTGTGTGTGTGCATATGTATTTCTGTTGTAAAGTATATGTGCACACACACATACACGCAGCAGCGAAGACTACAAGGATGTATCCAAAATAATAATCTCATCTTTGGATGGTAGGATTGTAAATCATTTTTATTTTCTTCCTTGTGTGCAGCATTTTCTAGATTTCTAAAATGAGCATGTATCCTCATTTGTATAGTGGTGAATAAAAAATAAAATGAGCATCTATTATTTTTTTAATAAAAAAGTGTGTGTGCATGCATATAAGAGAAAGGAAAAGTGAAAAAAATTAAGAACTCTGAAGAGCACCGTGCAGATCGATAGCTGACATTTGACTAAATCCCGTATCATCTGACCATTACTTGAATGATTTTCCTGTACCCAACTTTTCTCATCTTTAATGAACTAGAGTAAAAGACCCTTACAGAAAAAGGAAAAGGATAGTTTGCCTTTGCAATTTATTAGGAATCTTGGAGCAGGAACTGGAAAATGTCACAGAATTATATATCTCATTCTGAAGAACAGTCTCTACCATAACGAGAATGAATTTGTCTTAAGCCTCAGACACAATAACTATTTAAGCCTGAGTTAAACTGCACGGAAATTAGTCCTGCAACTTTAGTTATTGGACATTACACCCTCTCAGGGATTTAAAGTTTAACATAACATCGGAAATCCCAAGAACAAATCACACCAGTGACTGCAAAGCTGATCAAACTTCCTAGAACTGGGTATTCTCCAAAGTTGAGCTTCGTAAGCATAGACTACCTTCAGTCAGCAACACACCCAGGAGGCCCCTCCACTGTGCTAGGCCCTAAAGGAAGTCCACAGATAAACAGAGAAAGGACAGACTATCCTAAAATGGGGACCAACATTCTCTCTTTCCCCACCTTATGACAATTCAGTGCTTGCCTACAGGAATACAGCTACTTCTCTAGGGACAGACAGCCATGATCCTGCCAGTCATAGGGTGCTGTCTTTGGCGTATTCATATGACGCCACTGACCCATCAGTAGCACATTCACTGCAGAAAGCAGCCAGTGTAGAGGTCTTCAGACACAGAGAGGCCTCAATTAAACTGCAATGTAGCCACTTACTAGCTGTGTGACTATGAGCTTTAGTGTCCTCATCTGTAAAATCTCATCTATGTCACAAATTCTACTGAGAATTGAGATAATCTAAGTAAGTATAAAAATACATCTGCTATCGACGACTCCCACTGCTAATACGTGGCATTACTGAGAACCTACAACGAGCTCCGAACTCTTCACACATCACCCACATTTGCATGTACAATTGGGATAACATAGAACACCACAGTTAGAGGCAAGAACAAAAGCAGCCAGTCTACTCAGGGCTACAACCTGCTGCGGCCTAACCAGCACGTTGCTCTGATCAACCAAGTGCACTTAAGACTCACAGGTTGGGGAAATAAATCTCATCATTCCCCTGAAAAAACATAGGCTGTCCTCTTCCGGCACTTCTCTAGCATCTCTCCCCAAAATAAACACTATCTCAAACAGAACGGATACTGTTATTTTGGAGTTTTCTGTCAAAAATAAATCCCTAAAAAGCCCAACATCTAATGCAGCTGTAACTCAGGTCACGGGTTACCCATTACAGAGGGCAGAGGGAGGCCAGCAGACTTGCACTGCAAGTCGGGCTCGAACAGCATGGAGCCCAGTGTTTATACCTCTATCTCTAGTAGTCCGTTGGCAGGTTGAAAACACTCCCCGTAAGAAGCCTGATCAAAGGTTTGTGGCCTGAATTAACCCAAGTCACTGGGACAACTTTGACCCACAAGAGTGGTTTTTCGTCCTCTTTTCAGAATAGTACTTCTCAGTTTTTATTTTTAGTTCAGAGACAGTAGAGAGTTGCTTCCGGGCTCTATCACAAACTCTGGACATCATCTACCTTAGAAAAAATACTCACATAAAGCCAAAAAGCCATTGAAACAGTCACCTATGTAGGTATTTTTTTTTAAAGAAATCAAGCTATTTCTCAAGAATATATACCTCCTAGGATGATACCCTGGTCTCAGGATGTAAAAATATACACTGTGTCTTTGGTTAACCTTAGCAAGAAGTGGGGAACAAGGGTCAGTGACCGCATCACAAGTGCCAAAATGAGTCTTGCTTGGTCACTCATTCAGAGCATGCCAACCACAGGCAGAAGCCTACCATGTGCCCCAAACTACCTTTACCCATGCCACACAGTCCCCTTCACTGCCCAGACTCCTCCACCACCCGCAGCCCACGCAGCCCTCCCCTTACCATCATTCCCTATCCATCTGCACTAAAGAGTGACTCATTCCTGCCCCCTCATTTCACGTGTGCCCTTCCCACTCTCATTAGATTCATACGCTGCTATCTGATTTACAATATCTTGATTCTTTGCAATGTATAATTAATCAGATAGTTCAAACAGGATCAAGGAAATCAACATTTGAAGAGACCTAAAGGAATTGGACTTTTAACCAAGGTTCCAGAAGGTTCCACATGCCAATCCTGCTATTTTAAGTGGGCATTGGAAAATGCCCAATCAATTACACTTCAACACACCAGAAGACCACATTTATATATCTGTATTTTTTTGGCGTAACACTGAAAACATTAATGATTACAATTCATAAGGCAATGACAAAATCACTGGAGAACTCACTGGATAAATCACTGGGTAACTCAAGTAATAACAATCACTCACTAGCCAGACGTGGTGGCATGCGCCTATAATCCCAGTTACTCAAGAGGCTAAGGCAGGACTCTCTCTCGGTCCCAGGAGTTTGAGGTTGCTGTGAGCTTGGCTGATGCCACTGCACTCCAGCCCAGGTGACAGAGCAAGACTCTGTCTCAAAAAAAAAAAAAAAAAAAATACAGGATTAAGTCTGTTTCCCATCCTAACAAACTGCATGGACACCAATATTTTTCTGCAATCATCCTCTACTTCATCAGAACATTTTCCTCCTCTATTAAATTAAAAAAAAAAAAAAGGAAATACAATTTAGATTTCTCAAAAGAAAGACAATATGTAACACAAATATGCACTGCATTTTCATTTATTCAACAAACACTGACCAGGGGTAAACAAAGATATTAACTTGTCGTTTCTGCCTTTAAGAAACGAATAGCTTAGAGAAGACGACTCTGAAACAAGTAATACACATAAGGTCTGGACAAGGTGCTAAGGGAGTAATTGGCCCTGAAGGACAAAGAAGATAGGAAGGAAGAAACACCACCAAGGGCAGGTTTGCAGAGAAAGCAATATCTCACCTTAACGTCGCAGGTTCCCTACGCCCAGCATGACTATGAGCAAAGACATGATGGTGAGAGTAAACACAGTATTTTCAAGAACAGGGGGGTGTGGTCTGACTAGGGCACAGGTGGCATGAGTAGGCATGAGAGAGGAGGTGGTGAGACTCAACCACAAGCCGGGGTAAATAGCTGGAGATATTTTCACCTTTCAAAGGAACCTGGACTTTGCCCAGTAGGCAAAGGACTGCCAATGAAGGCTTAATGAAGCATATTTTTTTGGCCACATATTATTGTGTTATGAGGACTATGCTAGTCCATTTATACATGTTATATTAATCCTCACAACATTCCTGGTAGGAGTAGATAAAAGAAGCACATTTGAATTTTAAAAACCATTCCCGGCCAGGCCTCGCACACAGACACGGACCGGCTGGGCAGTGCGGGGGCCGGGGCAGTGAGGTCGCCTCCCGAGGGAGCCCAGGATGTGGGTGGGGCCCCACAGAGCAGAGCGGAAGCAGCGGCACCAGCACCGGTGACGGTGGACACCTTAGAAGATGGGAGCTTCACATTGTCCTCCACCGCCTCTGATGCAGAATTTGGCGCTGTGGCTGGCTATTTAGAGGACATCATGATGGATGATGAGTTCCACTTATTACAGAGAAATTTCATGGACAAGTACTACCAGGAATTTGCAGACACAGAAGAGAATAAACTCACCTTCGCACCTATTCTTAATGAACATATTTCTTTGGTGGAAAAGTCTGTGGAAGAACAGCTGCTGGAGCAGATTCCTGGATTTAACATGGCGGCTTGCACAACAACGTCACGGCACCGTGACAATGAAGTGGCTGGTGACTATTCCACAGGTTGCTCACATTTTCTGGCTTCTAAAGAAATGCTCTGGGCTACAGAGCAGAAAAAGAAGGCCAGGAACTGGACTTAAGCAGTGGTTTAGTGGTGACTTCCTTGTGCAAGTCATCTTCTATGCCAACTTCTCAGAACAATCTGTGGCACTAGGTCCTACCTCCAGCCAACCAACGGATGGGATCGTTCTGGATGCCACTGGCCCAAGAGGACCATAGGCTCAGCTAATGACGACAGAAGAATACATCTTAGAAAGACTGACTCCCTCCTGCATTCATGTAAAGTATTGATGGGTTAAAAACAAAATGACCTAATTCTCCTGAACCTGGTTCTCCTGAAACAACTTCTTGTATTAGTTAAACTTAGTACTCCCTCCTCCCCCAAACAGATCCCTCGCTGAGGCGCTTCTGAGTCAGACTCTTCCGGAGCAAGCCCATGTCTGGCATTCCACCTGCCGGGCCCCTTCCCCAGCATAGGTGAGCCACAGCGCCCATCCCACCCCCGCCTGATTTTTTTTTAAAGTAAAAATATGATTCTGTACTGACTTTTCACTGGATATTCTGGTTTTAAAGGCTGAGCTACAAGTTATGTCTTTTTCTGTACTGACGTATTGCTTATTAAATAGTTTTGTACCATGAGAAGAAAAAAAAATTCCCAGCCCAGCATGGTGGCTCAGGCTTGTAATTCTAGCACTCGGAGGCCTAGGCCAGAGGATGACTTGAGGCTAGGAGTTCAGGACTGTGCTGGCAACATAGTGAGATCCCCATCTCTGCAAAATACAAAAAAAATTAGCCGGGTGTGGTGGCAAGCGTCTGTAGTCCAGTTACCTGGGAGGCTGATGCAGGAGGATCGCCCGAGCCCACACATTTAATGTTGCAGTGAGCTATGATCATGCCACTGCACTCCAGCCTGAGAGACAGAGCAAGACCCCATGTTTTAAAAAAAAGAATAAAAAATAAGAAAAAAAATTTCCTCATTCCTCATTCCCCGAAGTGTTGGGAGATAAGCTAAAAGATGTAAGTCTGGGAGCAGGAGACTGTTTCCAGGGAAATCAGGACACTGGATGTAAACTCCTGAGCATCCATACTAAGACAATGACAGTGGTAACAAAGGGAAGAGCACAGAATCCAAATCCATTCAGGAGGGAAGACTGCCCCCAGAAGCAGCAATCCTTAGCTTCTGCCAAAGAGAAGGCCCCTCCCCCAAGGATTACATCACCATCCTCACTGAGAAGAGGCACCAAGAGTACCTCATGCTACTGGCCACCTAAGAGCAGTCCCCCAAGTAGTCCTTTATACTCCAGCTGGCCATAGGAGATGACCTGGGCTGCAGACACTCTGAGAAGGCTTTCACTCAGCCTTGGCCACCAAGTCAACAGGAGCTGCCACACAGTCCGCAATTTCCCCCAAAAAGACATCAACAGGACTAACCACAGCATGCTCCGCAATCCTCTTCACCTCAGTCATCATCAGAAGCCAATCTGCCCCATTTCTCACCTTCCCAGACCTCCTTCCTTCCCTCCCATTGTGCCCTCCGGATTTCAAAACCTGTTCCCAGCAAACAGCATTATATTCTCTTCTCTATTCTGTTGCTTTCACCAGGCTAATCCTAAAGCACTGTTGTTCCAGTGTCCCTTCAAAGAGAGGTTGTTTCTATTCTCACATTCAAGTCTAGTTTTAGCCCATATAAATAAGCATGGCTGTACCAGTTGCCCAAAAATATCAAAACACCTCTGAACCAGTTGATAGCTAACATCTTTCCTGGGACTTCTTATGATGAAGAGATTAAAGAGTTAATGCCTAGCTTCACAAAAGGCCCCCAGCACCCTGCTCCTACGAAGGCCTTCATCTGTAGGTTCCCATTTCAGTTGAGTAGTTAAAAACTTTGAGTAACAACCCTGTTTATATCCCCAAAATCTCCCAACCTAGAGATGGATTAAGTGTCTCTCCAGTTCACCTTCCAATTTCTTCTCTACCCACTTTCAAAACTCTTACACATTTTGAAGTTCATGCCATTAGACTTTACTACCCATTAATCCTTCTTGCTGTCAATACCCATGTTCTGCTGTTTTCCCCTCACCACTGATAACCTTAGCACCTGGCTGTTTCTCTTTTCTGCACGCATCTCTGTCCTCATTTTTGCTGTCTTCTACAACTACATGGAGGCTCCAATTCTTCAACCACCTCGTCTCTGATGTTCTGGTCTTCAAACCTATCTCATGATGCCTGGACTTGGACATCATGATTATTTGTATTAATACCAACTCCTGAGACTTCAGCTTTAAGCACCCCACAGGTGAACACCACCTTCTCTATTTCCAGATCATCTATTCTACTCTGGTATTTCCATTCCAGCATCACGGCATTATCTGGCCCTCCAATACACTGACCCTACTATTTGTTTCACTGTCAGTCACTTCTCTTTCTGCCTAGCTTAGGGTAAAGGTCCAGCATTATAATCTTTCCCTTGCAAGCACTCTTAACTCCTTCACTCCTCTCTTCCTGCCTCCTTCTTCCCTAGTAAATCCCCAAACTGGTTAAGCCCAGCTATTCACATCTCCACCCAAAGAGCTAAAGAAACCGTCTACAGAAAAACACATAACCACACCTGGCCTCAATTTACATTCATGGCTGCAAATCTCTAATGGGCAATCCACTCGGACCAGCAATCCTACTATTATGTTTCCCCAGGATGTTTCCAAAATAGTCATTTCAAATCTTCACCCATTCTCACCCCAATATCATCATATTTCACTAAGAAAGTAGAAGCAATCACGTAAGAACTCCATCTTCCCACCACCCAAACCATGACCTGTCAGCCTCTGTACTCATTCTCTCTCTGCAGTCCTTTCTTTTACCACAAATAAAACGTCCCTATTTCTAGTAAAGACCAACCCTTCTATCCATTAGTGCCCTAGATCTCATCTCTTCCTGGCTCTTTCAGAAATTTTACTCCTAAAATTATCTATCACTTTCTCTTGCCTTCATTAGCTTCTCTTCTCTACTTAATCATTCTGTCAGCAAAGAAATTCATTGTATATTATCCTCTGGTTCTAACAAACCTTCCCCTGACCAATATCTTCTTCCAAGAACTATTCTACTTCCCTGCCTCCCTTCACAACAAAACTTCTTGAAAGAGTTGTCTGTAAGCACTGTCTCCATTTCCACAATTCAATCCAATAAGCTTCTGCCCCAGCCTCTCTCCTAAAACTATAAGTCAAATTGTCAAAATCACAAATGGCATTATTTTACTAAATGGAATGTCTCTATTGGCATAGTAGAACCATCTCCTTTTTAAAACATTTTGAACTTTTAGCTTCAAAGAGATACCATCCTCTCCTGGTTTTCTCCCTTCACTGGTAACCTTTTTCCTATATAATAGTTGCTCCAATGGCTGGCTTCTCTCCATATACATTCTCTATAGGTAACTTCATCCAGTATCAAATATGACCTACATGCAAATAATTCCCAGCTCTGTATCCTCAGAATCTCCAAACTCCATTCATCCAATTGTCTAACTGAAATCTCCAAAGATATGTCTAATAAGCACCTCAAACTTAACAAAGCCAAAACAGAACACCCAGAACACTTTCACCAGACAGATTTATTTATTTATTTATTTATTTATTTATTTATTTACTTATTTATTTGAGACAGGGCCTCACTCTGTTGCCTGGGCTAGAATGCAGTGGTGTCATTGTTATAACTCACTGCAACCTCAAACACCTTGACTCAAATGATCCTCCTGCCTCAGCCATCCAAGTAGCTGGGACTATAGGTATGCATCATTATGCCTGGCTAATTTTTCTATTTTTTGTGTTGCTCAGGCTGATCTTGAACTCCTGGGCTCAAATGATTCAACTGCCTCAGCCTCCTGAAGTGCTAGGATTACAGGCGTGAGCCACTGAGACTGGCCCCAAAACAGAACACTTTCTATCGTCCATCAACCTGCTTCTTTCCTAATTCTCCCTTTATGAATGGCCCAGCTGGTCAAGTAAAAAACGTAAGCTTTTTTTTTTGATTCTTCTTTCCTCCCTCTAGATAATCTTGTCAGTAAGTTCATTCAACTAACTCTGTCTCAAAAACATACCCTAAATCTATCTACTTTCCATCTTTAATACCATGGTTGTCCATAGAACTGTAATTTCACAGTTGGGCAACTAAAATAGACTTTTAAATGGACTTAGCTGGAGTCTTACTTCTAATCTTTCTTCCTCCGCCTCCCATATTTCTGTCTGCTTTTAACATCCAGAGCAGACTTTGACAGCAATATCACCCACAATTGGTTCTTGGCAGGTGAAAAACTATGATATATTACAATTGTTTATGGCCCTCCAAAACTCAACTCTACTTAACAAAATCTTATTTCTTAGTATACAATACTCTCTTGCTAAGGATAAATTAAGTTTTAATTAATTAATTTTAATTAAATTTTTTTGGACGAGTATAATAAAAGAAAATTTTTGACATTGTTTTACAGCAAAAGAACATCACGTCACACACTTGCAATAATACTCTAACAGCTTCTATCTCCTTAAAATGAAATCTAAACATCCTACCTTATGTTATAAAGCCCTACAGAATCTGGCCCTCGTTATTTTTTAAAGCTTCTCTTGGACACGTGGTAGGTTGAATAATGGTGCCCAAAAGGTAGCCTCATCATAATCCCTGGAAAAAAGTTGCAAGTGAGATTAAATTAAGGATCTGGAAATAAAGAGATTATTCTGAATTACCAGGGTGGGCCCTAAATGCAATCACTTCATATCCTTATAAGAAGGAAGCAGAGGGAGATTTGACATATACAGAAGAGAAGACAATGTGACCATGCACACAGAGACTGGAGTGATGCAGCCAAAAGCCAGGAATGCCAGAAGCCACTGTGAGCTCCAAAAGGCAAGGAACAGATTCTCTCCTAGAGCCTCAGAGGGAGTGTGGCCTGCCAACACTTTTATTTTGGCACAATAAAACTTACTTCAGATTTCTGGCCTCCTAAACTGCAAGAAAATAAATGTGGTTTTATGCCACGAAGATTGTGGTAGTTTGTTACGGCAGCCACAGGGCGCTAATACAGACACCTCTCACGCTCAGCCACTCAGTTTCAGGTTTATTTGCCTTCTGCTGTCAAATTCATCAGGGTCACTATTAGGGTTTTGGCACCAGCTGTCTCTCCTACCTGAAATGCTCTGCTCTTCATCTTTGCATGTCAACCTTCTTCTGGTCATTCAGGACTCAGCTCAAATGGCAACTCCTCAGAGAAGCCTTCCCAAACCATTCAAATCCAAAATAATCATAGAGCTCTCATCCTCTTATGTCTCTTCTTTATTTAATTACTATTGCTCCCCTCTCACTAGAATGCAAGCTCCACAAGAGCAGAAACTGTATCTCTTTTGTATACAATTATGATTTTAATTTGCAGAAAACTTCCTGGCATGTATTAGGTGATTGATAGACCTAATGAACAAACAGATGATGTAGATGGTGAAAGAAAAGACGGTGGTAGGCCAGGCGCGGTGGCTCACGCCTGTAATCCTAGCACTCTGGGAAGCCGAGGCGGGTGGATTGCTCAAGGTCAGAAGTTCGAAACCAGCCTGAGCAAGAGCGAGACCCCGTCTCTACTAATAATAGAAAGAAATTGATTGGCCAACCAAATATAAAAATAGAAAAAAATTAGCCGGGCATGGTGGCACATGCCTGTAGTCCCAGCTACTTGGGAGGCTGAGGCAGAAGGATCGCTTGAGCCCAGGAGTTTGAGGTTGCTGTGAGCTAGGCTGACGCCATGGCACTCTAGCCTGGGCAACAGAGTGAGACTCTGTCTCAAAAAAAAAAAAAAAGAAA
>CAUYRT010040723.1:0-33712 GCA_963574885.1 Lepilemur ruficaudatus | reverse complement strand
CAGAGTCTCATTCTGTTGTCCAGGCTGTAGAGTGCCGTGGCATCAGCCTAGCTCACAGCAACCTCAAACTCCTGGGCTCAAGCGATCCTTCTGCCTCAGCCTCCCTAGTAGCTGGGACTACAGGCATGTGCCACCATGCCCGGCTAATTTTTTCTATATATTTTTGGTTGGCCAATTAATTTCTATTTTTAGTAGAGATGGGGTCTCGCTCTTGCTCAGGGTGGTCTCGAACTCCTGACCTTGAGTGATCTGCCCGCCTCAGCCTCCCAGAGTGCTAGGATTACAGACGTGAGCCACCGCGCCCCGCCTGTGTGAATCCTGTTCATGTGGATCATACCCTGTCCATCTTCACCTCTCAGGAGTAGCCTTACAGTCTGTATTGGGAGTCCCAGGACATGCAAGTTCCACACAGCCGTGAGACCCAGGGCAGAAAAGTTCCAGTTTTTCCTCTCCTGGTCTCCTCATGCTAACTCTCTGGATCTTATCCTCCTAAATGACCAGACGTGGGAATTCTCATGTTAGCTGGAATTCTCTCCATGTAATTTCTTGTGTTTAGACCTAGTTACCTTTAGGCATCCCTGTTTCTGACGACAGCTACTCTCAGCCAAGTAAGTTCCTAGTTTGTAGGACACTGCAGCCCTCCAGTTTTAAAAGTCACTTCCCGTTGGAGGCATCATCAAAGACTTCTCTCCCTTTGTGAAATCTTGGAGTGTCAGCAGCTGGGAGGGAGACTGGTTTCCCTGCCAGCCCTGCTTTGTGACTTAAGGCTTGGTGCCACTTGTGAGCTCTTGCCCGGTCTGCCACACGCTGCATTGTGAATACTCTTTCCTGACTCAATTCACATTCTCTGAAGTCTGGGTATTTGGTGGTCCAGGGCCTCTAATTGTTGGCTGCTGCTGGTGCTGTTATGGAAAGTGGCATGACTGAAAACAAAGGGCTTCTGACTTTGGGGTGAAACTGTTCGTAACTGAAGATTCTCTTCAATCCAACAAGAGAGACCTTAGGCAACTTGGCTGAAGGCGAAAAAAGCCACAAGCTTCTTTTGCCCCTTTTGGGATTTCTCAACTGCTGCTGGTCAGCTTCCCTCTGCCCCACAGCTGCCACCTGAGATTTCTCATCTAGGTGCCAACCACACCACAGTACAGAGAAACCCAGTCTGCTGGGACTGCAGCGGGGATCTTGGTGCTGTGGCATGGACTGGACTGGAATGGAATGGGAATTCGAATCCCTTCTCAGTCACCAGCTAGCTGTGTGCAACTGGTCACGTTATCTCACCTCTCTGAATCTGTTCTCGCATCTGGAAATGGAGAGCTACTGTGAACATCCACATTTTAACTCCTGTAAAATAAATAAATAGAGGCACATAAAGCTGTGGGTGGGAGGTGCTTCATTAATCCCCCGTGATGTTTTCTGTGGCTTTGCCTTCGTTTGCTGAGCACTACTCTCCCCAGACAGGACGTGTCCGTGCATGTCCCGGTTGTGGCTGTGCAGCCGGCCCCACCTGGCCCCGTGCGAAGCTGTCTCTGCAGCCAGCACAGGGCACTCTGTTTATCTGCTGGTCGCGTGGTGTTCTCCTGGAGGTGCTGTCCTCCTGTTGTTCATGTCATTTTGTTCTTTCCCACCAGGAAGCATCTCGGACAGCCCTGCCGCGCTCTTTGAAGTTCCCGACACGTGGTAACCAAGACTTGAGTGAAACAAACCGCTGGTGCTGTCGCTGAGGAGGAGCCAGCCGGCACGTCTGGAAGCCATACTGTGTTTAATTTAATCAAATGTGGTATGGGAGGGGTTTGAAACCAAGTATATCTCCTGGAAAAGAAAACAGTTTTTATTTTTGCGACCGTGTTTTTTTTCCTTTTTAATCTAAACTGCCTGTTGACACTCCTCGTGGTCGTAGGCTGTCATGAATATGTATGTTATTAACCAGCTAATCATCTGTTGCTTGTATGGAAACCTTTGCTGTCAGGAATGTGCATAAGAATCCACCTGAGGGGGAATGTCGGCTGTGAAATATGCAAGAAGAGCTGACATTCTGGGTGCTGTGATCATGAATTGGGGTTGAACTCTTTCCTGCTTCGAGAGGCTCTCATCCGTCTTCCCGTTGTGCTCAAATTTGGTGGCATTTGCAGAACAAGGTTGCCGTCTCCCTGCTTCCCGCCGTAGCTGCCAGAAAATACGAAGCTCTCACGCTTGTTTTTCCAGTAGGAAGATGTCCGCCAGTGTCATCCCACGAAGAAGCTTACCGTATGCCTTGGCCTTTGGGGCATATTTATTTAGAGTTATTTTTCCTAACACGTGAGTTTCTCGTGGGTGTGTGAGTAGAAAAAGTCAGTTTCTGTTCTTACGTGTGGCGGTGCGTCGGCTGTCCCGTGTCTTAGCCTGCTTGTCTCTGCTGTGTGGGTGGCAGCGGCGTGTGTGCATACGTGTGCATGTATGTGTGTGTGGAATCATGGCAAATCTATAACACGCACCAGCCCTTTCTCTACCGAAACAGATCCCAACAACAGCAAGAGTTCGTGGATCTGCTTCCGTAGATCTGCTTCAGATAGATCATTGTTAGATATTTAACATTTTTGTATCGTGGAAATAAAACTGAAAAATGTATTTCCAAACGATGAAAATTAAAGGAATTTTCATAGGACTCTGGTTCTTTCTCTTTTTCACAAGTGAATGGCGTGTTCACTGTCTACATAGATATATTTCTTTCCCCTAAAAGTCTGGTAAGTCACTAAATCTGGTGTTCGTGGACTTTTTTTTTCTTTTTTTTACCTCTTACCCCTGTGCCTGCCCTAATGGGTCAGCTCCTCAGAGCTGGAGCTGAGCTGGTGGTACGTGGCCGGCCTCGTGGGGGTGGGAGGAATGGAGCTCCTACAGCTCACATTGGGATTCCATGGTAGTTTGTGGCTGGAAAGGCTCTTTCCCTACCAAGAGCCTCTTAACCCTTCCTCTTCCCCAACAGTTCTGTAGCCACAAAGTCACAACCCCAGGCTCGGCGGGAAGGAGCGCCCGCCCCTCCTCAGCTGTCAGTGCTGCAGCTCAGGGGGCCGTGGAGGCGGCTGAAGGCGAGCCGCAGAAAGGGCTGCGGGGCCAGCAGCACTCAAGGCAGAAGCGAGCAGTACCTGACCCTTCTTTTTAAGAGAAAATGAGGGAAAACCGAAGACCGTGGCTTGGCACACCAGAGAGAGGTGCAGGCGGCCTGACGAGCCGCCTGTGTGCAAGTGCAGCACGCACGCGGCAATGAACCCCCTGTGCTGCGCATGCAGGCCTTTCAAGGGAGCCGTATGGAAGCCTCTGGCCCCAAGGTGATGAAAGTCTTCACTGTACCCTGAGGCCTACTCAGGAACTCCCAGCGCTGGCTGCTCAGAAAGCTTTGCAAACACAGCTGCAGAGAGCAGCCTGGGGAGGCGTGCTTCCTGGGAAGGGCGTGTGCTTGGAGCCTCATGGACTGTGCTTGCGTCCAGTCCCAGCTGTGCGTTCTTGGACACATTATTTATTCTCTCTGAGCCTCAGTTTCCTCAATTGTAACATCAGGGTAATAAATCTACCTCACTGGGTAGTTGTGAAGATTAAATGAAGTACATAAAATACCCAGCATGCCCAAGTGCACGATAAATTATAGCTATATTTAAAGATTATGCTTTTGATCTGAAACCCTCACTGTATCTGCTTCTGTCTACCAGGGCACACATAGTCACAGTCACTGGAATTTGGCTTAGACTAAAATGCCCAATGGAGCTCTCGTACATGCCCAGATCCCTGTCTTCCCAGCTGCAGCAAGTGACCTAACACAGGTGAGCCGGGTTGTTCCACCTCCACACCTACACACCGGGCTTTCTTGCCATCTCTTCGGGGCATGAAACCCTAGGATGGTGCTTCTGGCTTTTTCATACAGAGGCCTAGGGCTATACTATGACGATGGAGCTGTGGATTCGGGGCTTCTTGGATATTGTAGCCAAACCTGGAGACAGGCACGGGAGTGGGGACCTCTGTTTCACGTGCCACATGGAAATTCCTGTCAACAACAGGCCACATACACAGTGGTAGGCCCATGAGATTGTGATGGAGCTGAGAAAGCCCCATCCCCTCCCATGTGTTTGTGTTTTAAGCTAAGTGTTGCTACAAAGGAGTCAAAACATTAAAAAAAAAAATTAGGCTTATAAAGTAAAAAGTTATAATAAGCTAAGATTATTTTATTGAAAGAAAAAATCTTTATAAATTTAGTGTAGCCTTGGTGTCCAGTGTTTATAAAGGCCACAGTAGGGTATAGTAATGTCCTAGGCCTTCACATTCACTCGCCACTCACTGACTCACCCGAACAACTTCAAGTCCTGCAAGCTCCGTTCACGGAGAATGCCCTATAAGGTAAACCTTTTTTTTTAATCTTTCACACTGTATTCTTACTATTGCCCGCATTTTATCAGGTTGTTTGTCTTTTATTAAGTTGAAGTTCACTACATATTGTGGATATCAGTCCTTTGTCAGATAGTTGTTTTGCAAATGTTCAATCCAAATCTATATCTTGCTTATTAACAGTACCTTTTACTGGGAAGAAGTTTTTAATTTTGATGAAGTCTATTTTATCAATTTTTTATATGCTCTGCCTACAAAACCCCCAAGTTTTCTTCTGGAAGCTTTCTAGTTTTAGCATTTATGTCTGAGTCTATGATCCATCCTGAATTAACTGTTCTGTGCATGGCATGAGACTGGAATCGGGGTTCCCACATTCCATGTGGATGTCTAGTTACTCTGGCACCGCCTGTGGGGGAGACCCCTGTCACATCACACTGGTGCTTTAGTTGGAAATCTGTTTGCCCAATAAGTTCGGGTCTTGAGTGTGTGGGTTTTTTTTTTTAATTGACAAATAATAATTACAGAATTTATGGGGTCTATAGTGATGTTTTGATACATACAGTGTATAGTGATCAGATCAGGGTAATTAGTATATCCATTGCAAACATTCGTTTTTTCTTTTTTGTAATTTATTTTTTTATTTCAGAATATTAAGGGGAAATATTGTTATTTCTTTGTGTTGGGAACATTCAATATCCTCTTTCTAGCTATTTAAAGCTATCTAATATGTTATTGTTAACAATAGTTCATCCTACAGTGGTATAAGTTCTCCTATATAGCTATAATTTTGTATCCTTTAACAAATTTCTCCCTATCCCTCCCTTCCCCCTGCCCTTCCCAGCCTCTAGTATCCTCTACTCTACTGTTTACTTCAATGAGATCAACATTTTCAGTTTCCACATATGAGTGAGAACATGTGGTGTTTAACTTTCCATTCCTTATTTCACTTAACATAATGTCCTCCAGTTCCAACCGTGTTGCCACGAATGAGAAGATTTCACCCTTTTTTATGCCTGAATAGTATCCCATGGTGTATATACACCACATTTGCTTTATCCATCCTTCTGTTGTTGGACACCTAGGTTGATTCCACATCTTGGCTGTCGTGACTAGTGCTGCAATAAACATGGGGGTGCAGATGTCTCTACGATACGACGATTTCCTTTCCTTTGGATAAATTCCCATTCATGGGATCACGTTGTAGTTTTATTTGCGGCTTTTTCAGGAGCCTCCTTACTGTTCTCCATAGTGGCTGTACTAGTTTACATTCGCGAGTGTGTGTTTTTTTAAGTGCTGTTCTTGCAGAGCAGCAGCACAGAGAGTCTCCTCCTTCCTGTGTGTGCAGCAGTCCCCACTTGGACTGTTTTGCAGCACTTCTCTTGACTGGAGAGGAAAATGCTATGACACTTGGTTGCTGCTGAGGCCAGGTCAGCCTACCCTCTTCTGACCTGGGAAACCAGTGAGTATTAAAAATAGTTCAATCTTTTTGGATACTTTTTTTTTTTTTAACCTCATGACTTAAGTTTCATTGCTTCAACTGAAATCTTTTTTTCCCCCAAATGATTCATGGAGTAAATCGATGCATCTGATTTTGCCGAGGAGGAGAAATAGAATACCTGAAGGCCGGTTCGTGTTTCTCCTGGTTGTGAGCCACCCTCTCCTCCAAGTTGTCTGGTCCCTGCTGAAGTAGTTCAGTTTGTCTTCAGCTGCTCGCCCGTTTCTGTCTCAGCCTCTCGCCTTTTCTAGTCATGCTGTGAACTTGAACTTGAGAGAGCTCTTGATGCAGACTGGCCCTGGTGAAAATGCAGCCAAGAAGGTCTTTTTAAATGGAAATATTCTATTCTAGACAAGATGTTAGGTTATTAAGTAGGAAATGTCTGATTTCCTTAAGTACTGAGTTTGACAGTTGATCTGACATTTTCCTTTGACACTTCCTGTTTTATATTTTTTGTGAAGGTACATCCTTGGTCTTTCAAACACTTATTTTGGCTTGTGATTATTTTTCACATTTTTTTAGGGCAGTTTTTGTGAAACCATGGATAAGTCAAAAATTCCTGTTATTTTCGAATATGAGTTCCATCATGGAACCAATGCAGCACAGACAGCTCAAAATATCAACCCAGGATGTGGCTAATGTACGTGCACCGTACGACGATGGCTTGCAAAGATCCATTCTGATGATTTTAATCTTGAAAACCACGTGGGAGATCTGAGACCAAGGTGGATAATGATGAGCCGAAAGCTGTAGTGGAAGCGAGTCCATCTCAACCTACACCTGACGTTACTATTCCAACAACATTGGACCATTTGAAACAAATGGGCAAGGTAGAGAAGCTGGACAGGTGGGTTCCACATGAATTAAACGAGCATCACAAGAGAAATCGTCTCAAAGCTTGCCTTTCTTTGCTGTCATGACATAAAAGTGAAACATTTCTACACGGTATTGTTACGTGTGATGAAAAATGGATTCTTTCTGACAATCACAAGCGTTGGGTAAAGATGAAGTGCTGAAAAACAGTCCAAAACCGAATATTCATCAAAGAAAGCTTCTGATGTGTGTTTGGTGGTCCAGCGCTGGTGTTATCCACTACAGCTTCGTGAAACCTGGTCAGTCGGTTACAGCAGATGTCTCTTCAACCAACTGGATGAAATGACGAGGATGCTTGCGGTTAAGCAGCCGAGACTCGGCAATAGAGACAGGCCAGTCCTCTTGTAAGACAATGCTGTCGCACAAACAGTGCTGCTCAAACTACAGAGGCTGGACTTGTAAACTCATCCACTATATGCACCAGACCTTGCACCAACTGACTTCCAGGCTTTGGACCACTTCTTGCAAGAAAAAAATTTCGGTTCTTAATAAGCTGTGGAAAACACCTTTCACAATTTCATCGCAACTCGTTCTCGAAGCTTCTTTGCTGCTGGCATAAAGAAGCTACCATTAAGATGGCAAAACTGTGTAGTCTAGGCGCATCCTTTGATTGTACTGCTTCTTGTTTGAGATATAATAAACCACACTTTTGATTCAGAATTGGACATTTCATATTTAATGACCTAATCTTGTCAAAAAAGGACAACCAAAAAGAGCCTTTTATTCTTTTTTTTTTCTTTTTTTTTTTTTGGAGGCGGGGAGTGGGGAACATGAATTTGCATTTTATAGGAAAAGAGTGAATCCTTATGCTGATCATTTTAAAACTGAGAACATAGGAAAATACCAAACCAGAAAGCCCGAAGCCAAGGAACCTTGCCTGGGTGTGCAAGTGCAGACTTGCGTAGGGCCCAGCGCGGAGAGAAGCCGGAGGCAGCCAGGCCAGGCCCATGCAGCTTTTCCATGGAAACTGCTTGCCGTATTTCCAATACCAGCCTGAGAACCAGTCACCAGCCTTTTGACGCTTGCCTCTTCCAGCAGGAGGAAGGGTGGGAGGGCAGGACTCTTCCACCCAGCTGTCCCTGCAGGTGCTCTAAGCCTGGACGGTGGAATCTTCCTTGCTGGCAGGCCCTCCATGAGCAACAGCCAGAGTGCCGAAAACACTCAGACTGAATGTGGTTCCCTGCCTGTTTCTGTTGGTAATGAGCAAAGTCAAGTCTCTTTACACATCTCCTCTCTGTGCACTGCGGTCTAGTTTGCACAGCCTCTTATTTGTAATAACCCAGAATCTGAGAATTCAGAGTCATTCTTTTTACTCTGGAAGGACTAATCTTACCCAGCAGGTTGTCCTCCATTTGTTGAATGGGGTAAAAATTACCGAGCGTCTTGGAGTGCTGTGCTTACAGATTACCTTGATAAGTGATCGTGACTTAGCAGAGCTTAGGCTTTTGGAGGCTGAGTCTAAATGGGAGAACATGGAGAGTCTGCTGGGTGTTCCCGCTGCTTTTACAAGCCTTCATAATTCTCCATTGTCTGGGTGCGTGTGGATCAGCAAGTCCTTGGCGTCCTGATTGGGTGGCGCGGTAGCAGCACCCACCTCACACAGCCTCAGAGCCCTCACTGTCTTGCTTTTCCATTTGCTCATTCCCTCTCAGACGCTTTGGCCACTAGCACCCTGAGTTTCCGTTAATAACAGGGTCGGGGAAACCACACGTTAGAGGCAGCGTGCGCCGTTGAACGGCGTCTGGACCTTGTGGCTGCGGAGCTGAGCCCGGGGCCTGCTCTGCGCCACCAGCTGCGTGAGCCTAAGGCTGCTGCGGCGGTCTCCTCACCTGTCGGGTGCCCACCACCCTCCTCGCAGGGGGAACAGAGAGCACCCAGCGGCAGTCCGTGCTCACTGAGGCCTTTCTCGGATCCTTCCATTGTTTCCTTACACCAGGAAGCACCAAGAGTCTCCTTGAAAACAAGAACTCTCCATTTGAAAACAGACTCTCCCTCTGGCAGGTAACCCTGCTTTCTGAAAGTAAATCCCCCTGTATCTCCACCCCGCTTTTTCTGTGAGAATAATAGGAAATGTGTGTTAGAGCTTCCTCTGTTCTAAGTACTTTACGCTTCTTGAAGCGTAGGTACTATTATTCAGAGATAAACTGAGGCTCGGGCAGGTTCCGAGACCTGCCCTGGAGGTCACGGCCGGGGCAGGCAGAGCTGGCATTCAAACTCCCGGAGGTCTAACTGTGGTCCACCCACGTGCCTCACCAGGATTCGATACTGTCATCCGTACGAAGGACATCACCAGCAAGGGAGATACAGACGTGAAAGAGGTAGACTGCCATGTAGCCGGAATCCTGCCTCATCTGCGTGTGTCCTGTATCCATCAGGAGTCTGTGCCTGGTGGGGGCCGGAATCTCCACTCTAGGAGTCGAGTCACATCCCTGCAGCCTTCTCAGTGTCACAGGCAGCCATAAAGCTTCGTCCGTACCTTAGACTGTTTCTTCCTGGAAGGGGGCTTTCAGCATTAGGAAGCAGAAACATTTTAAAGGCTCTCGATGTGCATTGCCAAGTTGCTTTCCAATTTACACACCTGCCAGAGGACTACAAATCCTGAGTTTGCGGTGTCCAAAACGCCCACCTCGTAAACCAGGTAATCATTTCAATTCCAGAGGGGGCGGCGGGGGCCCAGAGCTGCAAAGCGACAGACACACCCCTGGATCTCCACCCCGGGGAGGAAGCAAACACAGGGTCTGCGCCCCGATGTGTGAAGCTCCTTGTTCTAAGAGTGTGGCTCCCGTCCAGGGGCATCAGCATCACCGGAGAACTTGTTAGAAATGCAAATTCTTGGGCCCTACTCCAGTCCTTCTGAGTCAGAAACTCCAGGGCCGGGGCAGGCGGGCCGGAAACGAGCCCTACAGGTGAATCTGCTGCCCGTGCAAGTCTGGGAGCCGCTGTTCCGGGGGGAGCTCAGGCGACCGAAAGGGGAAATGTACTGCGCTTGTTTATAACCAAGTTTGCCATGGCTGGGAGCAGATCCAAGGGAAATGTCACTTCCATCGCCCGTTCACATTAACAGTTGGCACCTCTTAACTTGATGGTGTCTTGAGTCTGGATAAGTCAGCCCATGTGGGAAATGGCCGTCTTTCCCTCGTGTTAAGGGTACAGCTCTGATAGACACTTGTTATTCGTACCCAGAGTTTATTGTGTGCCAGACACATTATTGTTATCCTCTTTGCTCCCTCAGGAGGGGAGATGAAAGCTTAGAGCAGTTTAGAAACATCCTAAGGTCGCAAAGCTAGTAGTAAGTGGCAGAACTGAAATCTAAACCCAGTCTGTCTGCCGGAGACTGTGCTCTCTCAGTGGCCACACTGCCTGGGAGAGGGAGTTAAGACACTTACATAATGTGGGAGCCTTTCAAATTATGGGGCTGCTTGTTGTTCTGGAATCTTCCAAAGCGCTGTCTTGAGTGCTGTGAGGAGTGGCTTTCCCTTGCAGGTCCTAACCTTGGACCCTGACAAACCAAAGGGTCCTGGGCCCATGTAGCTCTTGCCTGGCTGCTAATCCCAGTGAGCTGGCGAGCTGGGGAGGTGAGCTTTCATCGCCCCCACCTGTTTTAATTCGACTCTTAGGAATTGTTTCTAGAGCACTGAGCCTCCAGGCAACCCCTGGCAGGTGCCTCAGTGGTATATCACCTTGCCCATGACAGTGCGATGAAGTCCCAAGTCCTGTCTCGAATGACAGGTGGGGGCAGAGGCATTTGGAAGGCTGGGAGTTGAGGGGACAGGGACGCTGATTGATGGGGGCACTGGTGGCTGCCTGTCTACTGTTTCTCCCGGGGACGAGCTACGGTGTGGGATTCAGACTCGCACTCTGGCTGCCCCCAGGGGCTTCCGGCCCAGCTTCCCAGGCGTGCGGAGGGTGTGCCAGGGGCCAGAGCCCGAGAGCAAGGCGAGCCTCGCTGCTGCCCAGAGGATTCCCCCGGGGAGCCTCAAAAGGTGCCTGCGACAACCACGCAGCCGAAGAGGCTCCAAGCATTTCCTTTTGGGGATAGGGGAGGGAAGGCAAACGAAATGGGAAGAGGTGTCTGAAAGCCCAGAGGAAACCAGTAGGCCCTTCCAGAAGTTCTATTTGTGGTAAGAAACCTTGGCATGGGGCGGCCGGCTCTACTGCAAAAATAGACCAATGTGCAGAGAAACGGCTCAATTCTGGAAGCAAATGTCCCTCCGCGGGGAAGAGGGCTTGCGCCGAGACTCGGAAGGCTCTGCCCCTCTCCTCTGCTTCCCTCTGGCCCCTAGCAGCTTTGGGGGAGAAAAAAAAAAAAGATAAACATTTTTAAAAGAACTCTTGAGCGCAGCCATGACTTTACTGTCAGAAGTGGGGCCAGTGGAAACACAAAGGAAGGTGGCCCACAGCCCCTCCCTGTGACTCAGGCCAGCTCCCTTCACCAGGTCACACTGGCAGCCTGGGGGACTTAGGGCACCACCGTGAAAGAAGGAAATGAGGCGAGATGGACTCCTGGGGCCATCCTGACTCCGGAATACAACACGACAGCCTCTGTCTGTCGAAGGTGGTCCTCCAGCTCCTCTCTCAGGCCACATTTCTTCTCTCTTAGGAGCTGCCGTGGTCCCTCGCTGCAGGGGACAACAGCAGCACCAGCTGCAGATACTGAGCAGCTTCCTATCATCCCCTGGAGGGTTGTCGAGTAAGCCCAGCGCATCTTCCCTCCCTGGACTCCGGCCACGCTGAGGTTCCCGTGAACAGGCACCACGTGCAGGGCCACCTGAGGAGTAGAGTTCCTTGAGCGGGGGCACTTTTTTTTATGGCCCAAGTAGTTTTGGGGGAAAAAAACC
Source organism: Lepilemur ruficaudatus (assembly GCA_963574885.1). Classification (NCBI taxonomy): domain Eukaryota; kingdom Metazoa; phylum Chordata; class Mammalia; order Primates; family Lepilemuridae; genus Lepilemur; species Lepilemur ruficaudatus. The sequence goes on along the minus strand of CAUYRT010040723.1, from coordinate 22,159 downwards.
CATAAGCAGCTTATCCCACTGTGTCCTCAGTAGAACTGCAGACTGAGCTAATCAGATCTACTTGCCCCTTCCCTCCTCTCCCTCTGGGTGGCCAGGAACTGTCAACGTTCGGCTGTGACTTTGCACTCAGCTGCCACTCAGCCTGCGGGGCTGGAAGATCCAATGTCATCTGGAATTGGCAGCCCAACTTCCCAGCAGCTCTTCTGTCTTGAGAGCGCAGTGAGGGCAGCCGTGAGAGGGCTGAGACAAGGACCAGAGAGGGAACTCCCTCTCCGGTGACGGAGAACCCTCAGTTGGGTGTGTCCACGAGGGATAATGGCAGAGTCTGTCCCCAGAACTTCATTAGCTGGTGGTTAGGATCCTCAGCCAAACAAAAGGAGGCAGGAAAGGAGGGGGGATTGCCAGGAAGACAGAAGGTGGGTGGGAGCAGAGGAGGGCGGAGCCACGCACTGAGAGCTCCCTCTGCAACCCGGACTCCATGGGGAACTTGGTTTTACAGACGTGCACAGAAAAGCCTTCATCCACATACATGCAAAGTTGCACTGCAGTGGAAACGGGTTGCTTTTTTCTGGAAGCAACTCATTTCTTTAAGCGGAGCTTCTCCAATTATGTAATTCTGGGAGAGCCAGCTATTCACAGCACCCCCTCCCCACAGCAGCAGGAGGTGGGCACATGACCCAGGCCCAGCCAATCAGAGGGACCCTTCACTCTGATAGCCATGTGACCCAGATGGGCCAATCACAGAGAAGACTCTTGCCTGTCTGGACCACTGGCGGGAAGAAGTGGGGGTAGGGGGCGGGTGCTGAGTGTCACCTCCCCGTCCACACTGAGAACCCACCTGCAGTGGGAGAGGACAGCCCAGTCTGAGCTGACAGCCCTGTGTGCCCAGTGTAGATCCACCCGTCCTTCCACTTCCATGAATCAGTCCATCTTCAGCCCCCTTGGGCGCGTCCTGGCTTGGGTTCCATCTCACTCTTGCCACCGTAACAGCCCAAACTGTTACGGGAAATGTTTGGCCACGGCAAGGACCCTGTGGTCTATGAAAAGAGCTTGCTGATGTGCAGTAGTTGTAGACAGGAACACAGAGTAAAACAGGAATGTTGGCCTGCACTGAGAAAGTCTTTTCAGCTCTTTGAGAAGCAGGCATTGCCCTAGGGCTATTAATAATTAATAAGCTAATAACAAACCTTCTCCATCCACCCGAGTGGGTGCCCTGACTGGGTTGGGGCCCCTGCTGTAGGTCAGGGTGAGTGAACAGGAAAGGGCTCACGGGATTGAGTTGATGGCATCACTTCACCACCAATGGAAGGTCGGTTCGTCTGGTAGGTGCCCTGGTTAGGGGATGCCCCCTCTCAGCCAGAGCTTTCCACCGCGTTTCGGTGGGGATCTGATTAGGATCTTCTCCAGAAGGAGGCAGATTGTGCCTTGGCACTTTTTAGTCTGATTGTCCCTCCTCTAGGAGGGCATTACTAGTGGCCCTGTAGGAAGTTCCTGCCTCCAGTCCCTGACAACACTGCCGGCCCCAGACACAACCCTGGTTGTTTCCAGACCGTCTGTTATTCAGAGTTTTGCTCTTTCACTGCAGCCTCCCCCATCACTTATTCTGAAATTGGGAATGTTTCCCAAACCAACAATTTCCTGGTCCACAATGTTCCTGTCTGAGTGTCCCCACAGGAGAGACAGGGAGCATGGTGAATAAAACCGGCAATCTTTGCTCTCTGCCCTGGTAAAGGGACTGTTCTGCCAGGCTGCTGTCACATACCACTCCTCACTTACGTTTGACTTCACGTAACAAAAATCGTCTAAGAGATGGAGCAGGAGCTCCAGATGACCCCTCCCCCCATAGATGCTCTCTAGAAGCATTGGAAGAAAATGGAAGCATCAGAATGGTTTGCAGTGAAACAAACTGGAAGTCAGACTTAGCCTCAACCACTTGCTTTTGACCTTGGATAAGTTCTATGTACCTATGAACCTCAGTTTTCTTGTATACAGTGGGGACAATATTCCTGCAATGTGTACAATTAGCTGCAGCTGTGAATAACAGAGGTCTGAACAGGGTGTCCTCTGACACTCATGTAAAAGACTCCAGAGACAGGCAGTCCCAGGCTGGTAGGATGGGTCTGTAAGTCATTACAGCCCCAAGCTTCTTCAGTCTTCCCGTGCTAGCTTCTTTCTATTCCGGTGGTCACCTCATGGCCCAAAGTGGGTGCTTGAGCTCCAGCCATTATGTTCCAGACTATAGGAAAGAGGAAGTACATTCTGATTCATCTTTGATGGAGCCTTCTTAGAAGTCCTTTATAACACTTTTGCTTGTATTTCATTGGCTAGTATTTAGTGACATGGCCACGCCTAACTATAAGAAAGCCTGGGACAGGTAGCCTCTAAAATGGCCTTAGTAACCCCTCTATCCTGGTATTCACTGCTTTGTGTACTTGCCTTCCCTTGAGCGTGGGGTGGACCTAGTAACTTTCTTCTAACCAACGGACTATGCAAAAGTGATGGGATGTCACTTCTGAGATTAGGTTTCCAAGAGATGGCGTTTCAGTCTTGGGTGCCTATCTTGCTCTCTGGCTCTGAGGAAAACCAGCCACTGTTTGTGAGCTGTTCTGTGGAAAGCCGTCTGGGGAACAGCTAGCAAGGTCCCGAGGCCTCAATCCAACAGCCTCATCGTGAGCAAGTCTGGGAAGAAAATCCTCTCCCAGTCGAGCCTTCAGATGACTGCAGCCCTGGTGGAAACCTCAGCTGCAATCGCATAAGAGACCTGAGCCAGGGACCCACTGAAAATGTGAGGTAAGAAGACTTTTTTGCCTTTAGCTGTTAAGTCTTAGGCTCATTTGTTACACAGCAATAACTAGCTAACCAATACAGTAGTTTTCCAGCTATAGACACGTGCCCAGGATTCTGTAACTAAGAAGGAAGGGAAGGACGGAGAGTGGGGGGCAGCCAGCTGTCACTGCCAACTGTACCTACCTCAAAGAACTGTTGTGAGGATGAAATGAGGTAAATCTGTAGTGTGTCCACGTACACCTTGCCAGCACCTAGGAAGTGCCTGAGGAAAGGTGGTTGCTAGCCAAGGACCGCTGTGCAGAGCCTACTTCCCAGGCTTCTCACCACACCCTCCCAGGAGACAAGGTTGGGCTGTGTCTAACGTGACATTTTCTCTGGCTCCCTCTCCCCTTTTACAGTTCAGAACCCCCTTCCCCAGTCCAGCTAGTAGAATGACAACTCCTACAAAACTAAAGACCCCAGGCCCAGCTGGTGGGTTCATAGAATAACATTTTAGAGGGAAAGGGGCTTAGAGCCCCCTCTAATCCATCCCTCCAACTTCCGATGTGAATCCAGACACTTGCGCAAGGTCACAAAGCCTCAAGAGAGAGGAGGAACCTGGCTCCCCCAGAGGGATGACCTAGCTCTGTCCCAACGTCTCTCCGCATGGCTGTGGCTCAGGCAGAGTCCAGAGTGTGAAGCATTTATAAAGTTTCCTATATATAAAAAAAAATTGTACTAGTTCAACCTAATTTTCTCTCCCCAAGAGAAGTGGAGGTCAGTTTTATGGGACAGGCGGAGCTTTGTGAGTGAACGAGCGTCGTATTTCCTTCTGGGTTTCCTGTAGGCTGTGGAGGTCCCTCCTCTTCTCCCTCGGCTTGGCAGTGAGCGGAAGTCCTTGCAACCAGCCCCCAAGAACCTGTCCCTGGCGAATGTAACTGGTAGGAAATTCTAGAGAGTGCTGCCCAGGCTCCCATGGCAAGAATGGAGGCTGCGTTCTCACCCTTCCCCCAGAGCACAGGACGTATGTCGCCCTGGACTCCCAGTCATTTCACATGCATCGAAATCCCAGGTGTTCAGAAGAGATGGAGGCCAAGGCCTTTCAGTGAAAACAAATGTTTTGGGGAGGAAAAAAACTGATGATAAATCTTGTGTTTTTTCCCCTTAATCCCCTTTGGTAATGACAGAAGGTAACGATGTTGCCATTACTCCTGCCCCTCATTTCCATTAGGGAACTAGGCTGTCCAGGGACTTAATAAAATATTCGCAGAAGGCTCAACTGCATTATTAAAAAATCTTTACTGGTCATTTGAATTTCATAAAAGCAGAAATTTCATTAAAATCAGTGTGTATGGGGGGAAGCAGGGACATGTGCGGGGTCCTAGTCTCTTATTTAGTGCTGTGTTAACATGTTTTTGTATGTTTCAAATACTGGCATTAATACTTTTTTTAATATATTTTTTGTTTTTTAGTGATGGGGTCTCACTATGTTGCCCCAGCTGGAGTGCAGTGGCTCAATCATACCTCACTACAGCCTCGGCTGGAGTGCAGTGGCTCAATCATACCTCACTACAGCCTCAAATTCCTGGACTCTAGTGATCCTCCAGCCTCAGCCTCCCGAGTAGCTGGGACTACAGGCGTGCACCACCACACCTGGATAATTTTTTATTTTTGGTAGAGATGAGGTCTTGCTTTGTTGCCCAGACTAGTCTCAAACTGCTATGCTCAAGCAATCCTCCCACCTCAGCCTCCCAAAGTGCTGGGATTACAGGTGTGAGCCACCGCACCTGGTAGTTAATACTTTTATTCAGCAGGAGCATTTATGAAGCAGCCACCAACCAGGTGCGTGTCCAGCTTGAGTCTTCATGGTGAGCATCTGATGACTGTTGCACTTGGTGACAAAGTGGCGGAACTGGTACTTGAGTGGCTGTTTTTCTTGACACCGGGCTCTGCCATTATATTCTCTATTAGGAATGTGATGTGCTCAAAAGATACAGTGAGTTGGCTGTTTGCTAACAACGGGGTTCTTTCACGTAGTGTCCCACCCAGGAGACGTTACCACTGGGCTTTTGTGACCCTGGCATCTATACTTAACTGGTGTCAACCCCAGCACTCACCTCAGGCCTCGTGGGGTGGCCTTCTAACCTCAGAGCTAAAGCTGTGTGCACAAAAGTAATCGGTCACAGTGTGTCCGTGCAGGGTCTGACGCGCACCAGGGTTCATCTGGGATGGCTCCCCTCCCCCACCCAGGCCAGTGCCCCAGCACCACTGCCCCATGTGTGCCTGTCTCTGTCTCACGGGCCATCGTGTGTCTGCAGTGAGCCCTGAATATGCTCCTTGCTTATGTTTTCAGCATGGGCGAGCCCATCTTGCCTGGAAGGTAGCAGGGGTTCGGGTGGACAGCTCTCTCACAATGGAGGGGGGAATCCAGGCAGGCGAGGGCACAATGGGCTCACTGTCATTTGTGGGGTGGGTCACAGGGTTCCCCGTGTGAAGCTGGAGGGAAAACCCAGACCCCTGCAGCGGTTTTCTAAGGGAAGGCCCCAGCTGCGAGACGGCAGGAGGAAAGGGGCAGCCGTTGCATGTGGTTACTAAAAGCCACAGCAAGTAGGAAGGGAATGGTGACGAGGGTGAGCTCTTTGGAAATCAAGTAAGTGGCCCAAGAAGAGGGAGATTACAGGAAAGTGTCCCGCACTCAGCAGTGCACAGAAGCAAGGCACTCTGTGCAGGGTGCCTGGGCTGGGGACAGATTCTCTGAGACTTGAAGTCAGAGAAGGAGTTAACTAACAGGGTGCTGGGAAGAGCATTCCAGGCCGAGGGAACAGCATGGCAAAGGCCCTGCGGTGGGAGGCTCCCTCTGTAAAACCAACAAGCTTCCAGGCCCCGTGGGTCTCTCTGATGTGTTGTCTTGGCCACAGAGGGCTTTAAAAAGCCACAAAACTGGACACATGTCACACTGCTCGTGGCAGTAGCAGCAATTTGGCGCCTGTGGTTTCAACTCCACCCATCTCACTTGTTTATGTTACCAGCCTGGCCCCTGAAGGGAATCCGTGTACCAGGCCCCGACCTGCCGGCCCTCACAGCAGCCTTGCAGTGTGCCCTGACCCGTGCCCCGCCCAGCAGAGCTGGGGCCTGGTGGCCCACGCTGGCTGTGCCAGGATGTTTGCTGTTCCTGACAAAGGAGAGAATTTATTACTGCCTGCCCGTCGTTGCCGTGTGAGAGCTCCACGAGGCTGGGCTCAAGATGTGGCTGGTGTGAAGGCCCCAGACCTGCTCTACTGGGGGGAACTGTCCCTGCAGGAGCCGGGGATGCAGCCTGTTTTAGGGTTCAGGCCGAGTGCAGTGGCTCATGCCTGTAATCCCAGCACTCTGGGATGCCCAGGAGGGATGATGGCTTGAGGCCAAGAGTTTGAGAACAGCCTGAACAACATAGCAAGACCCCATATCTATAAAAAATAGAAAAATTAGTTGGGCATGGTGGCACATGCCTGTAGTCCCAGCTGCTACTCAGAAGGATGAGGCAGGAGGATCGCTTGAGCCCAGGAGTTTGAGGTTGCTGTGAGTTAGGCTGACACCACGGCACTCTAGCCCGGGCAACAGAGCGAGACTCTGTCTCAAAAAACGAAACAAAACAAACAACCCCCCCCCAGGGTTCATAACTATACCCCCTTTGGTAAAGCAGTTGTAAAAATTAAATGAGATGATTTGCTCTTTCATTCAGCCAATATTTTTAGGGCAGGTGCTAGGCACTGTTCTTGATGTAATTGATACTACAGCAATAAGATACTACAAAATAAGATAGACAGACATGCTCTCCTAAAACTGACATTCTAGAACAGGGTTCTGCAAACTGCAGCTCACAGGCCAGATCTGGTTGGCCATCTTTCTGCAGGGACTGTGAACTAAGAATGGTTTTCGCATTTTTAAACAGTTGCAAAACAATCAAAAGGATAATGGCACTTGATAGCACGTGCAAACCATGCAATTCAAAGCTCAGGTCATAAATAAGGTTTTATTGGGACACAGTCACGCTCATGTGTTTGCACATTGTCTGTGTCGGCTTTTGTGATGTATCAGCAGAGTTGAGTCATCACAACGGAGACCGTAGGTCCTCAAAGCTGAAAACGTTGACTCTCAGGTGCTTTATAGATAGAGTTTGTCAACGCCTGTTCTAGATTCTTCGTCTTCAAAATGTGGTCTCTGGACCGCGGCATCAGTATCACCTGGACGCTTGTTAGAACTCTAGACCTACTCAACCGGAATCTGTTTTTCAGTAAGATCTCCAGGTGATCTATGTGCACATTAAAGTGTGAGATGTTTTTGCAGCAACATGGTGGAAGTAGAAGTCATTACCTTAAGTGAAACCAGCCAGCTACAGAAGGATAGCACATGTTCTCATAAGTGGGTGCTAAAAAGCGTGCACACATGGACACACGGAGCGGAATGATGGCAGTGGAGACTCAGAGAGCTGAGGGGGTCGCAGGGGGTGGAGAGTGAGAAATTACTTCATGGGCACAACGTTCATTATTGGGGTGACGGATACCCTGAAAGCCCTGACTGGGCCGTTACACAATCTATGCACGTAACGAAGTTGTGCTTGTCCCCCGTCAATTTATATCAATAAAAAACAAAGCGTGAGACGTGCTGCTCTAAAATGATGCAGGCAAAATGCTCAGCGCGGTGTCGGGCACTTAGTAAGTGCTCCGCGAACACGCGCTACCGCGGTAGGCAGGATCGCGGTCCCGGAAAGAGGTTTGTGTCTTAATCCCCAGAACCTGTGACTATGTTAATTTCTGAGGTCAAAGGGGCTGCTGTGCAGGTGCGATCCGGTGAAGGCTATCAGGATCAGCAGATTCACCTGGGTCACCCCGTGGGCCCCGAGGCTTGATCGCAGGAGGTAGGCACATGGAAGACGCCAGAGATGTGCTGACGGAAGCAGGGGTTGGAGCGACGTCCTTTGAAGGTGGCAGCCAGGAGCAAAGCCGTGCAGGGCCCGGAGCGGATTCTCTGTTGGAGCCCCCAGGAGGAACGCCGCTCTGCCGACCCCTGGATTTTAGACGTCTGACCTCCAGAACCGTAAGGGAACAAATTTATCTTGTTTTAAGTCACTAAGTGTTGGTAACTCGAGACGGCAGCCGTAGGTAGGGAGCACACCTGCCGTTCCTGTCGTCATTGCTGTCGTGGTTGTTGGCTGCACGCTGGCTCTGCCCTCTACCCATTAAGTCATTAAGAGATTCGATTCAAATGATAGAATCTCTCTGGACCTTGGTTGCCTGCTGTGTAAGATGGAAGTGATAACTTTTCCTTCCTCGGGCCACTGTGAGGCTCACATGAGGTAACGTACGCAAAGTGGCTCCACAGAGCGTCAGCTGCCGCGATTGTTGTTGATCTTGGTTTAGTAGAGGTAGTGGCCAGGGGTTGGCACTGTGTGACCTTGGGTGAATTGTCTGACCTCTCTGAACTTGAGTTTCCTGATCTACAAAGTGGGGGGCAGAGGGGACGGTTATGACAGTGACCGTGATTCTGGGCCCGGGCTGTGCATAAGGAGAAGGCAGGTGTGTTTCTGGCCACGTTGGAGAACTCGGGGTCAGATCTCTGAACTGGGTAGGCCCTGCAGGATTCAGGCCTCCGTGGGCCGGTAGGTAGAATAATTCACGTTCCTGCTGCCCTTGCTCTTCCTCTGGGTAAACACCCGACTCCATTGCCTTTGCCGTGACTGCCGCTGACCCACGTGGGGTCCCTGCCTTCAGGGGGCCGGGGACTCACACCAGGTCACTGAGGAGGGGCCCAGGGGTCTGTCCCGAGCCAAGGCTCCAGCCTCCTCTGGGCCGAGGGAGACTCAGCCTTCCGAGGCCCGGCGCTGGGACTCAGATTGCTGTCCAGGCTGGGGCTTGCGGGCTTTGCCGCTGTGGGTGCTGGGTGTGGCTCCCTCAGCCGCTTGTTCCCCTGGGTGGGCACTGTCTGTCTCTGGGAGGTGTCCCTTCAAGGCAAGGACCTGGCAGACATAACACTGCAGCCCCCTCAGTGCCCGGAAGTTATCCAGCGGACCAGCGAATGGGCGGCCAAAGGGACTGAAAGTGCCCAGCGCCAACAAGAGGGTGTCCCTGTTAGTGGGGCCGGTCCCGGGCCCCCTAGACAAAGGCTGTGTGATCACGGCTGCCCCAGGTCAGGGTGTCCCTGAAGGGGGCCTAACTGCTCTCAGGACAAGAGACGGCATTTCCCCACTGGGCCCGGGACTGCGCACCAGCGAAGACGTTCCTGTTTTCACTTTTTCTCTTTCTTGGTTTTGTCACTTTCCCCCAGCCTTTTATTGTGAGCGTTTTCACACACACAGCAACGTGGATTCCTTAACACGTTAGCAAACTCGACTGATCACGTTTCCATCTGTCCCTCTATTCTTCCATCAGTCGCCCTGGTTTTGGTTTTTATCATGAAATATTTCACATCCACGAAATAAGAATAGTGTAATTCAGGACCCACGTGCTGGCTTCAACACAGTGACATTTTGCTGTCTGTGTCCTCCGTCTCCCCTGTTCCTGCTGTTTTCTGGAGGCTTTTGAGCAAGTCCTGGGTGCCGCATCCTTCCCCTCGTGAATCTTCTGTGAGGAGGTTTTACGTAGAGGCCCCTTCGCATCTCTCTGGGTAGCTCATCCCAGGCCACAGACGCTGGCAGGGTTTGTCCCAACAGCCTGGTGGCCTGGGCTGAGCCATGTGGCCTGGGCCGAGTGTGGGATATTAAGAGACTAAGACGGCCAGGCTCGGGGGGTCAGGCTGTGACCAGCTCACCCTCTCCCCACCTGAGGGGCTCCTCCTCTCCTGTCCTGCAAGCCCAGCCCTCTGGCACTCATGTGTGGGGACAGAGCCACAGTGCAGGTCAACTGGGGGTCTTCCTGCTTAACTGCCTCGCCTTCCGAGAGGCGGGCAGGTGCTTTCTAGGTCTCAGTAACGAGGCTGCAGCCAGCATTTGTATGTGTCGTGAAGTTCACATAGTGCAAAATTGACCATTTTGAAGAGAACAGTTCAGTGGCATTTAGTGCATTCATGATGTTGTGCTACTGCCACCTCTACCTAGGTCCAAAACGTCTTTATCCAAAAGAAAACCCCAGACCCCTGCAGCAGTCGCTCCCCATGTCCCCCCTCCTCCCAGCGCCTAGCCACCGCTGATCCGCTGTCTGTCTCTGTTGATCGACTTATCCCGGACATTTCGTATAAATGGAATCATACAGTAGGTGACCTTTTGTGTCCCGTGTCTCTCGTTCGGCCTCATGTTTGGGAGTCCCCTCCAGGTTGTCGCGTGTGTGAGCCCCTCGTTCCCAGAGGTCGTCCTTCTACGTGACCCTCGGCCGCCGTCCTCTGGGGAACGTGGACGCGTGGATGCGTCTGCTTTCCCTGCCCTCCCGATGTCTGTGTCAGTCGACCGTCCCACCCACAGTGTGTGGGAAGGGCCACTTCCGGCACCGAGGCTGGCACTTGTGACTAGCAAATGTTTTCCTTTGTGCCGATCGTAGGGCTACAGAAATAGGACCTCGCTGTTTTAATTCGCCGCCTCCCGGTCACAGCACGCTGGGCGTCTGCAGGACATTTGCTCTATAACGGCAGGATCCGTGGTGGTGTGGCCGGCTAATCGGGGAGGTGAGATAATGTGGGACTCGAATCGCCTGGACACCCTCAAGTCTCACTGGGTGGCCAACTGCTAGGGTGACAAAAACTCCTGGTTTGCCTGGGACTGTTCTCGCTCTCACACTGAAATTCTCACGTCCCAGGGCCACAGGGATGGCTGGTACCCTGGCGACAACCTGCTGCCCCTGGATGTAGACCACGGGGTTGAAGGAGGGCCAGTGACACCGAGTGGGAACTAGGGAACCCCCTTCTTGCTAAGGGAGGAGGAAGAGACAGCTAGTGGGGATGTCTCCCTACCAGGACCTGCTGGTCCCGTCCTGTGCTGACCCCCTGGCCAGGGCCCCGTGGCTGGGAGGAGGGGCTCCCACCCACCCGACCTGCTGCAGCCCACTGGTGCCCGGCTCATGGAGGCACCTGGAGCCAGGCAGCCTGGCCTCTTGCTCCTGCCCAGTATCTATTGGCACTTCCCCCACCTCCCCTGTGTTCCTTAATGCCCCTCCCTCTGGGACCCTTTCCATGAGCAGAGCTGACATCACCCAGGGGTGCATGAACTAGGGACCACGTATGTCTAGAGAGCCTGCTGGAGGGACTTCCTGGGCAACACCCCCAGTGGAGAAGCAGGAGGGGTAGGGTGAATGCCAGAGGCTGCTGCCTTTGATCTGTCCCTCTGTCCCTCTCTCCCAGTGGCATCATTGTCCCATCTGAGCTTCCTCTGAGACAGACTCCTGGGGACGAGGCAGGAGAACTACGTGGTGTCTGTGCATGGGGGAGAAATCGTCGCTTCTGCCCAACACACAGGACTCCCCAGTCAGGCCTGGGGCGGGACAGCGAGTGACACCGGAGCTGAGCCGGCAGCGCCGGGCTTGGCCGAAGGTGTTAGTCTACCCATCCCTGTGTGTGGGGAGAGGGCAACTTTAGGACCGAGACTGGGCCTTACTCCTCACCGCCCTGCCATTCCTGCTCATCGCGGGGCATGGCATGTGGTAGGTGCTCAGCAGATGCTTTTTAGACGGAGGGACATAAGCATGGCACTAACTACTGCCACCTTGGGGAAGTCACCTCTCCCCTTTGCGTCTCAGTGTTCCCATCCATAAGACAGACATGCTTCCCCGGGGGAGTCCCTCAGGAGGCTCAAGTCCACCAACCTGAGCCCACCCCTCCCACCCCAGGACATTTCTGGTCTTTGGCCACCAGACACCCTGAAATGGTCCATGGCCCAGGGTACCTGTCCCTGTGTTGTCCCGCCGTGCCCGGCTCTCCCCTGCCTCAGCCTCAGCTGTGCTGTGCCCTCTGCCTGGACACACTGACCCCCCACCCCAGCCCTGTTCTTCCTGTCACTGTCCCCGTCCATACTTCAGACCCCTGCTCAGACACAGACTTTCTGGGTCCTTCCCAAACCTGCCTCTCCCACCCCAGTTACTCGCTATCCAAGCACCTGTTCTGTTCTTTCGTAGGATGATGAAGATTATAGATATACTTTCGTTTGTTTTCTTTTGGGGCAGGGCTAGGTCTGTCTCGTTCCCTCCTGTGCCCTGGTCTGGCACAGCACAGGTGCTCTGTAAGCACCTCCTGAGTGCGCACACCGACAAGAGGACGTGACTGGCCTTTGCTCCTCGCCTCTGTCCTCCCCTGTCAAGTCTCGAACTTTGCCGAGTGGCCGAGGGCTCCCTGTGTATCAGCCACCGTGCTGAGCCTGCTCTGCAGCAGTCCCATGAGCCAGGCACCCAGTTCCTGCATGGCACAGATGTGGCAGCTGAGGCTCAGAGAGGTGCAACGACAGGCCCCAGGTCACACAGCATCCTGGGGAAGCCAGGGTCCGATTGAAATTGCTCCAACCTGAGGCCCGGGCTCTGTGTCTCCACGCGGCCATCCTGGGATACTGAGTGGGTCCTCATTGCGGCCCCCGTTCTGTCTTCTACCCTCTCCAGAACCAAGACCTAGAAAATTCAACGGGGCTCCAGACGCCCCACCTGGACAGGGGCCTGGCTCAGGCAGACCTGCCCCCCCGGCTCCATGGCATGTCCATCTCTTTCTCGCTGCCTCCCAAATTAGTTCCACGTTCGGCCCAGGGCCTGTGGTTTCCACTTGTTTTCTGTAACCGGAGCTCCCCCAGTGCTTGGCACCGAGATCCACGACTCAGACTCAGCTCAGATTCCTGACTTCCCTGTGTGACTTAAAATGATTTTATTGGCAGAGAAAAACCCAGCCAGGGGTCAGTGGGCAGATCGATTCCACATGCCCGTAATCAGGTAGGGCAGAGCACAGATATCAGCAGAGGCTCCCAGGACACGTGGGCATGAGGGACAGGCCTGCTGAGCGCTGGTTGCTTAAGCCTCATTTGCTAACTTCATCCTGGCAACCACTTTGCAGGGTGGGCCTTACGATCCCCACCTCCCAGATGAGGAAGCCAGGGCTCAGAGAGGTTGGTTGATTTGTCCAGAGTCAAACAGCAAATAAGTAGCAGGACAGAATCTGCCCCTGGGTCTGCTGGTCCCAACACCCAAGCTCTCTCTCCCAGATTCCTGTCCCGCTCCAGGCTGCGGGCAGGACCTGGTCCTGGGGACCCAGAGTGGTGAAAACCCAGACCTTGCCCGCAAAAGAGCTCAAAGTCAAAAGAAAAGGACCAGATTGAGCGCAAACAGTGATCAAAGCAGCGCTTGCCAGGATGAGACAATATATATTTTTAGACAGTGAGTCAGTCCTGATGATTCACGGGCCTGGCGGGGCTTGCAGGGCAGCCCCAGGCCACAAAGGGCAGGGCAAGAGAACAGCCACACAGGGGACGGAAGACCAGGAAGGGGGCATGAGCTGCCCCTGCCAGGGCCACCTCCTCCTTCTCCACTGCGCTGTCAAGGGCTGGAGCTGGGGCTGGACACCTTCCCACTTGCTTGGAAGATGCGTCTTTGAATAAGTACTTAAATAGCTCATGTGAACAGAATTAGAAAGTGATATAACACATCAATTTATAAACATCTGCTCTGGGCTGGGCACCAAGCTAGGTGCTGAGGAGACGGCAGAGCATGAAACTGACCAAGCGCTAACCTCACGCAACTGATCTTCTAGAACAGGTGTCAGCATACCTCCCCCGTAAAGGGCCACGTAGCACACGTTTTAAGCTTTGCGGGCCCTCGCAGCAGGAAAGCAGCCGTGGTGATATGCAAATGAAAGGCGCGGCTGTGTGCTAATAAAACTTTATTTACAAAGTCAGGGAGCGGGCTGGATGCCTTCCCCCACACCCTGGCTCCCTCATTTGCCCTCCGCTAGGTGACTTCAGGACCCCCTGATGATCCTACTGACTGTCTCCTCCGAGGCAGTGTGCTAGTTCTGCAGGTGACAAAGTGTTTGTGTTTGGTCTCACAAGCCCTTATGTGCAGGTACATCCAGGCCACGTCAGCCTGGGGCCTCCTGGGGCAGCAGCATCCATGTGTCACTCAGTGTCCAGCCTTGTGCTTAGGACAGAGGAGGTGATGGATGAACATTTGCAGAATGAACACCCCAAAGCTGTTTCCAGCCCTGTCCCTCTTCTTCACTTTTGTGCCACTTTAGTTAGAAACTGGCAAAAGGGGGTTGTGTGACTGACAAGGTTCCCTGTGGTCTTTCTCCTCGTCCCCTAGAGTCTGGGCACCTCAGTGTCCTTCTCCACCCTGTGTTCACACGAGGGTCCAGGAGGGAGTTGAGGGGCGGCAGGAGGGGCTCTGGTGGGAGCCCCAGCCTGGCTCGAGGTGGGCACCCGGCACCAAGCCTCAGCTCCCTCATTTGTGGAATGAACAGGGAAAAGGCCCACGTCTCTCACGGAGGTGGCTCCGAGGCTCAAGTGAATGGCTGTGCCAGCTCACCCTCTAAAACGCGAGGTGAACTGTCTCAAGTGTGCCGCTCAGCCCTTCAGAGAAGTGGGGTTAGAGCCACCTTTATAGATAAGTTCACATAGACTGGGGCATCCAGGGACTTGCTTGAAGTCACAGCCAGTGGCTTCAGACCTGGCCTCTCTCTGCCTCCCTTGACTCCGGGCCACCCTCTGCAATGGAGGACAAGCAGACAGACCCCCGCCGTCCGCCCACACCCGTTCAGTGGCCAGCCAGGGGACAAGGCTCCTCACTGCTGCTGGATGTTTTGGGAGGGGGCAGGTGGCCTGGCAGAGCGACCAAGCAGCAACCCCACCACCACAGCTTCCAGAGGCCTGAACTCTGGGGGAGGGGCCGCAGAGCTGGCATCCTCAGACCTGGGTTCGAATCCCGAGGACAGCTGGCTTTGTGACCTCGGAAAGGGCTGTAACTCTTCCACACCTGTCTTCTCATTTGCGTAACAGGAATGGTAAATGACACACACATACACATAGTTGATTATTGTCATTTGTGGTAGTTATGTTCTATAAACTGGATCAGCAGGGGCTGAACCTTTGCTTCTGGGGTCAATACAGGTTAGGTTCCTATGAGCTTCTGGTCGCATTTTGTCAACTGATCAGTACGTAACCTGGTTCTGTGACTGTTTCTGTTTAAAGACGCTTTATTCAATATTTATTGGTGATCTGTTAACAATGGGCACGTGGCCAACAGCACTGAAACTCAAACCTGAACGAAGCTTTGCTAACACTGTATTTTCTCTGTAATGGACATCACTGCCTTCTTGTGCTTGGGACACCCTGGATGGCACGTCACTTCTACACATGGGCCATTTTAAACACTGAAATCACCAGCCAAAATGTGAAAAGTGGGCACTAAATAGACCACAAAAAGGACAGTTGTTTATGATACGACAGCTCGAAACCAGGACGCAGAGCATCACCCAGTGGCACCCCAGCTGGGAACGTGGTCATCAGACGGCTGCAATTTTTTTTGCAACTCTGCACATGTCCGTGAATGACCTCAGAAGCACCTCGAGTATTGGTTTCGGGGGCATTATAGGTAAAATCTAATAAGTAGATGAATTTGCAAATCATGATATGCACACACAACAAGGATTGACAGACATGTCTGTGGCGGACCTGTATGTGCTCAGTCATTGGCTAGAAGCAGCCCCCAGAAAGGTGATCTGAGGAAGCTTCCTCCCTTCTTGGTAGTGCTTTTTTTTTTTTTTCTGGAACAGCCTTGCTGTGTTGCCCAGGATGGAGTGCAGTGGCATGATCACAACTGTGTCCAGCTGGGGGGTGCTGAGTCACAAAGAGCCTGGCCCTATTGTGGCAGTCCCCTTCCCACTGCTAGACACTTGCTTTTCAGCTTCTCTTGCAGCTAGAAGTAACCACGTGATCCAACTCTGGTCAGTGCAAGGACAGACGTTTCCTCCATCTCTCTCTGTCTTGGACATGGATGTGGCAGCCACCTTGCACCCATCAGGGGACAAGCTGGAAATAAAAAGGCAACATCCCAAGGGTGGCAGAGCCAGAAGAACAGGAGGAACCCAGGTCACTGATGCCAAAGAGCCTTGGTGCTAACCTCCAACCTTCCTGTCAAGGCCACTGTGTGCAGCGCTAAGTCCCTGCCAGCTGGATTTCTTGTGACTGTGGCTGAACACCCTCCTGACTCACTCAGCCACCCGGAGGGTGAGCCCTTGAGGTTGGGGCCTGCCCAGCTGGGAGCTGGCCAGGGCACAGAACAGGATCCCAAGGCCTCAGACTCCTCATGCAGAATTCTCTCTGCTCTGCCCATGGGTTCCCAAAGCCTGGGCCTTGAGACAGCTGCACCCCACTTCTGAGTCCCATGCGTGTCACCTGCCTCCTGTGTGTGCATGCTGCCACCACCGAGTACACGCCTCCACTCTGGCAGGCCTCGTCCCACACCTACCAGGGATTGCAAAGCCTAGTCCCTCTTTTGCCACCACGTCCCCCTGTGCACACTGCATGTTCTTTTCTGTTCACTCCCCCACGTTCCACTCACAGGGAGCTTGTTTACAAAGGTGGCTCTCCGTCCCCACCATCAACGAAAAACCAGTGTTTTTCAAACGAGGCCATTGTTCCGTTTTCCCCTCTCTAAAAAAGGGATTATAATATTACTTTTCTGCATAGGGTGCTACAAAAGCGTTTAGAGCAATGTGTAGCTCATAGTATGTGCTCAATAAAGGTTTGTCACTGTTATTACTCGTGAATAAAAAGGTAGTTGTAAACATAAATACAAATACATAAATATTATGGTGGACCACATCAGGTCACCATTTGGCCATTTCAAGCTACAATCACAACAATATTTGGTTTGACTGTGTATATATGTACATAAAAAGTATGATATATATATGTATCCAAATACAGTAATATAGCAAGTAAATGATCTAAATCAGAAAGCCCTGGTCTGTATACCACAGAAAGCAGTCTCTCTTCCTCTGCCCATGGGGACCCCAGCCTGAGCAGGGCGGCCAAGAGTGCTCCAGCCTTCAGGGTCAGACAGAGCAGCGTTGGAATTGTGGCTTTGTCATGTCCTGGTCACCAAGCAGGGGGCAGCTCCTCAGTTACCCCTGCTGTCAACAAGGGTGGTGGCAATAACTCCCTGACCAGGTGGTGTGTGTTTTAATTGCTGTCGTGAGTGTGAAGTGTTTAGTCCAGTGCCTGGCAAAGGCTGGCCATGCAGTCAGTGACTTTCTTGTTTCTCCTCTTCTTTCTTTCCATTATTAGAACGTGTTTAGTTGTTAATATTATGTGCTAGTCCATAAAAGACATTCGTCAAGGAGCAGACAGAAATAGTTCTACCAGGATGGCCTTACCCTGCACGAGTGGGGGGAGGGGTCCCCTCTCCAGCTGCCCAACATCGTGGCACCTGTTCTTCCTCCTCCTCCCCCTCCCCAGCTCCGCCCCCCATGCCTCAGTGTCCTGCCAAGTTGACCTTCCCCCAGACACACCCTCGTGGTTGGCCCCTTGGCAAGGGCTGTCCTTCCCGTTCCCCCATCCCTCCCTTAATTGAGTCATTCATTCATTCCAGAACCCTCTATTGATCACCTGGTCTGTACTAGACACTGGGTTCACAGAGATGAGTCAGAAGGGTCCTGGCTTCCCCAGGAGCACAGTCCAGAGGAGGAGGCAGACTCAGGACCAAGCCCAGAAGGACCTTCCCAAGTTGGAGGTTCCGGCTCATGAAAAGCAAATTGGGGCCGGGCATGGTGGCTCACGCCTGTAATCCTAACACTCTGGGAAGCCGAGGTGGGAGAATCACTTGAGGTCAGGAGTTTGAGACCAGCCTGAGCAAGGGTGAGACCCCCCATCTCTACTAAAAATAGAAAAATTAGCTGGACGTGCTGGCGCACACCTGTAGTCTCAGCTACTCAGGAGGCTGAGGCAGGAGGATCGCTTCAGCCCAGGAGTTTGAGGTTGCAATGAGCTATGATGATGCCACTGCATTCCAGCCCACGAAATAGAGTGAGTCTGTCTCAAAAAAAAAAAAAAAAAAAAAAAAAAAAAACAAATTGAGCCCCTCTTTAGAAAGATCCAGAAACTCTGTAGACTTTCTGGTGTTGGCTCCTGACGCCCATCGCTCTGCCTCCTTCCTGGGCACTCCCCTCGGTCTAGCCAGTAGGAGACTTTGCAGTCTTTCCAAGGCAAGAGCCAGAAGCTAAGAGGGTGGGCTCTGCACAGATGCCCCCTTCCCAGCCCCGTGACCTTGGGCGAGTGACAGACACCTCTGGTCGGTAAGAGATCGATGCTACCACACCCACCGTGGGCAGCCGTTGTCTCGACTGGGTGAATTCTTGTGTGTTACCAGCCGGGTGCGGGGCCCAGCAGCCGCAGGGGCATTCTCCCTTTCTCCTTCCCTTGGCCAGCGCCACCCGGGGGCCAGAGCCCTGTGGGGGGGCAGTTCTCCTTCCCAGTAGTCATCGAAGCAGCTGGTCCTCGTCCCTGCCTACGCAGGGGAGTCACCTGGGAGCTTACAAACATGTGGACGTCTGGATGCCACATCAGCCCATTTGAGTCGCACCTCTGGAAGCCAAGCACAGATGTTTGCCTTTTTAAAAAGCTTCCCCCCCGTGATTCTGAAAACACAGGGCTAAAAACCCCTGTATTAAAATAAACAATTATTTTTTATTTTGTTAATTTTTAAAAAATTAACAAAAAGACAATTTTAGATTTTTTTAAGGCCATTCTCCAACTGTTTCTTGTGAACTTTTTTTTTTTTAGGAGACAGAGTCTTACTCTGTCACTCATGCTAGAGGGCAGTGGTGTCATTATAGCTCACTGCAACTTCAAATTCCTGGGCTCAAGTGATCCTCCTGCCTCCACCTCTCAAGTAGCTGGGGCTACAGGCATGCACCACCCCCACACCTGGCTAATTTTTTTTTCTAGTTTGGTAGAGATGAGATCTCTCCCTTGCTCAGGCTGGTCTCAAACTTCTGACCTCAAGCAATCCTCCCATCTCAGCCTCCCAGAGTGGTAGCATTATGGGCATGAGCCACCGCACCTGGCCCTTTCTTTCTTTTTGATACAGATATCCTAAGTTCAAATGGAATCAACCATTTCTCCAAAGAGCTTCAGTTACAAGGAAATGGTATTTAGAAGCCAAGACCTCAGTATTAGATGTGCTCATTGCTGTTGGAGTGTCATTGCTCCTACGCCATTTCAGTGGTCGGAGACAGGACCTTTATTTTTTAAAATCATCTATAAATATTGATAAATTTATACATGTATACATATCGACATTTCCAATTCAAAATTCACACGTCAAGAGTGTTTTCTTAACTGATTTTTTTTTTTGAGACAGAGTCTCGCTCTGTCATCCTGGCTAGCATGCATCATCATAGCTCACTGCAACCTCCAACTCCTGGGCTCAAGTGATCCTCTTGCCTCAGCTTCCCGAGTAGCTGGGACTGCAGGCATGTGCCAGGACGCCTGGGTAATTTTTCTATTTTTGGTACAGATGGGGTCTCACTCTTGTTCAGGCTGATCTCAAACCCCTGACCTCAAGCAATCCTCCTGCCTCAGCCTCCCAGAGTGGTAGGATTACAGGCATGAGCCACCATGCCTGGCCTACTTTTTTTCATTGTGGTTAAAATACACATAAAATTAAATTAAATTTCTTAACCATTTTTAAGTGTACAGCTCAGTGACATTAAGTACATGCTCAGTATTGTGCGACCATCACCACCACCCAGCTCCAGAACTTTTTCATCTTTCTAAACTGAAACTCTGTCCCCATTAAACACTAAGTCCTCTTTCCCCTGTCCCCAGGTCCTGGCAACCACCGTTCTACTTTCTGTCTCTGTGGATCTGACCACTCTAGGTGCCTCATATAAGTGGGATCATACAGTGTTTGTTCTGTTGTGCCTGGTTTCTTTTGCTGAGCACAATGTTTCCTAGGGTCATCTGTCCTGTAACATATGTCAGAATTTCCTTCTTTTTAAGGCTAAATAGTGTTCCACTGTGTTTATGTGCCACATTTTGTTTGTTTATTCATTTGTTGATAGACGTTTGCATTGTTTCTACCTCTTGGCTGTTGCGAGTGACGCTGTTACGAACATTGCTAAAGCAGTATCTGTTCATCTCAACTACTTTTATATTCGCCTCTTTTCTCATACACTGAAAATCCGGGTCCTTAATAACATTAGTATTTACTGCTTGCTTTATCCTACATATGGCATAAAATTGTTCCAAAATTATAATAGCAACGACTTCTAAAAATAAACCTACAAGAGACAGAAAGCGGGGGGGTGGGTTTTCAGGAGCTGAGGGTAGGGTGGAACAAGGAGTGACTGCTTCATGGGTACAAGGTGTTCTTTTGAGATGATAAAATGTTTCAGAACTAGATAGTTGTGAAGGTTGCACAACATCGTGAATGTACTAAGTGCCACTGAGTTGTAAACTTTAAAATAGTTAGGCTGGGTGTGGTGGCTCACGCCTGTCATCCCAGCACTTTGGAAGGCAGAGGTGGAAGGAAGGCTCAAGGCCAAGAGTTCAAGAGCAGCCTGGGCAACATAGGGAGAACGCATGTCTACAAAAAAAAAATCAGGTGTAGTGGTGTGCACCTGTGGTCCCAGACACTTGGGAGGCTGAGGTAGGAGGATGGCTTGAGCCCAGGAGTTCCAGGCTGCAGTGAGATATGATCATGCCACTACACTCTAGCCTGGGTGACAGAGCAAGACCCTGCTGCAAAAAAGAAAAAAGTAGTTAATTTTATGTTTTGTGAATTTCACCTCAATTAAAAAAAAAAAAAAAACACCGCCAAACCTGCAGTTCTTTTTGTCCTTAAAATGTATCACTCTGAGGAGGTACGGTCAGATCACTGTGCTGGAAAGGTATGAAAAATACTTTTCTCATTTTGATTATGTTATCAATTTGTACAATTAAGTTCACTTGTTTCTATTTTATATTCAGCTTTGAGATTTGCTTTCTTTTCCTTTTATTTCCATTTATTTATTTATACAGAGTCTCACTCCCTTTCCCTGAGTAGATTTATTTATTTATTTTTAAGAGACAGGGTCTTGCATTGTCAGCCAGGCTGGAGTGCAGTGGTGCCATCAAAGCTTACCATCAGCTCAAACCTCTGGGCTCAAGTGATCCTCCTGCCTCAGCTTCCCAAAGTGCTAGGATTACAGGTGTGAGCCACTGCGCCTGGCCTCATTTTATTTTATTTTTATTTTTGGAGACAAGAGTCTTACTCTGTTACTCCAGGTAAAGTGCAGTGGCATCATCATAGCTCAGTGTAACCTCCAACTCCTGGGCTCAGGCGACCCTCCTGCCTCAGCTTCCTGAGTAGCTGGGACTACAGGTGTGTGCCACCATGCCCGGCTAGTGTTTTTCTATTTTAAGTAGAGATGCTGGTCTCAAACTCCTGAGCTCAAGTGATCCTCCTGCCTCAATCTCCCAGAGTGCTAGAATTATAGGTGTGAGCCACTGCACTGGCTTCATTTATTTTTTGAGTACACAAAGCAATACATAATTTTTTTAAAAAAGTATCGTTCCCATTCCTATGCCCTGTTCTACCCCATTCACAACCAGCCCCTTTGAACAACTGTCTTTATTAGTTTCTGTTCATTTTCCTGTGTTTCTGTTACTGAAAGTTTGGCACTTGTCTCTGAGTCCACATCAGAAGAACAAGGACAAGTGGTTTGAGGAGAAGGGAAGGGGAGTTTATTCATTTGCTGACAGATGAGGAGGCTGGCAGACTCCAGTCTCAAAGTATCAACATCCTCCTCTGAGCAGAAGTACAAGCTTTCAAAGGTCCTGAATGATCCCATAATCCCATCTTTGGTTAAGACAATCTCATGACCTCCCCCAGGGCAACTCCTCAAGCCATCTCCTGTGGCACAAAGAACAAAAGACACTCTCTGGCCCCTCTGACCACTGGCCTGAGTCAGGGATGTAGGTTTCAGTTCTCAAAAAGGGTGAGGGGGTTTTGAAGAGACAGAAAACATTTTTACCTTTTTCTAGGCCATTTTCTCTGTTATATTTCTTTTTACAAAAATAAACATAGAGATACTCTTACGTCTCTTTTCACACAATCACTGTATACTCTAGACCCTGCTCTGTGCTTTATCTTTTCCACTTCAACTTTTAAGAAATAACCCCACTGGCCGGGCGCGGTGGCTCACGCCTGTAATCCTAGCACTCTGGGAGGCCGAGGCAGGTGGATAGCTCAAGGTCAGGAGTTCAAGACCAGCCTGAGCAAGAGCGAGACCCTGTCTCTACTATAAAATAGAAAGGAATTAATTGGAGAACTAAAAATATATGTAAAAAAATTAGCTGGGCATGGTGGCGCATGCCTGTAGTCCCAGCTACTTGGGAGGCTGAGGCAGAAGGATTGCTTGAGCCCAGGAGTTTGAGGTTGCTGTGAGCTAGGCTGATGCCACGGCACTCTACAGCCCG